>JAYKAV010003153.1:350742-376070 GCA_035582835.1 Phoebastria nigripes | reverse complement strand
GGGAAGATATAAATAAGAAGAAATTGTGTAAATAAAGGTCTCCGCTCTGCACTGTCCCCGGAGTCCGTGATTCATTCCCTTCAAACACTGAGGAAAAACACCATGTGATGCTTGTGCTTGCCTTATATTTCTAATAAAACTGAGTTGCCAAAAGGAGATAAAGCTGACTTACACACTCTGTCACTGTATGTTGTGTTCTGAGAAGTATGGGAAAGGCTTTTATTTTCATTCCTTACACAGTGTATTTAATTAATAGTTTATTTAATTTATTTAATACATATGTTGCTTGATCACAACATATGTCAATGTAGAATTAGATTGTTAATCATTACATTTCAGAATAGGATTTTTGTGCTTTTTTCTGCTAAAGGAACATCTAGCTGTCTGCTGTAAAGGTTCACTCTGTATAGAAGTTGCCCCGGTTATAAAAAAAAAAAAAGTTCTCTTATTGCTTAGGCTGACCAGACACAAAACAGAGCCGCCCATCAAAAGCCTTAGACGGTACCTAACCCAGGTAAAGGAAGAAACTAAGCCCATTTGTTTCTGAAGCTATGTCACTTATGCTGAATTTCCTAGTGCTACTGCACAGTCACCAAGACATTCTGTGGTTGGCAAGAAAGAGAAATTTGCTAGAAACCTCCTGCAAATGAAACCCAGCTGCTTAAGCACAATCCCAGATGTCCCTGCACCGTGTGGCTTTGATAGATTAAATTGAGCATAAGAAAGAGATGAAATATTTATGAAAATTAAATTTGCAGGATGCATGTCAGTAAGCCTGAAAAACACTTTTTCAAATGAAGACAGGAAACCACATTTTTCACCCAACCGAGTTAGGTTAGGTTATAGCAGTGGTATTCATGGAGCTCCCGAGATGCTTATGTTTCCTGCAGACTGCTTAGCTTTTATTCAAACCACTCATTCCAGAAACAGCAACTGCAAATACTGTCTCTGACACCAGTGTATCAAACATTTATAAACAACACACTCAAATGAAATATTATGTTTTACTCCTTATCCACCAAAAGTTTAGCATTTTGAAGGCTGGGAAAAAGCTCAAATCACATACGCTACTCTGTGTAAYGATGCCGTACCCTGGACACCGAATACCGCTGGAACAAACAAAACCCCGCTGTTCCACATTTAAGGGAATGCTATTGGATATTTAAGCAAATGAATATATTCTGAGACATCTGGAGAACAAGTCTTATGAGGAGCGGCTGAGGGAACTGGGACTGTTTAGCCTGGAGAAGAGGAGGCTGAGGGAAGACCTTATCGCGCTCTACAACTACCTGACAGGAGGTTGCAGCGAGGTGGGTGTTGGTCTCTTCTGCCAAGCAACGAGTGACAGGACGAGAGGAAACGGCCTCAAGTTGCACCAGGGGAGGTTTAGATTGGACATTAGGAAAAATTTCTTCACTGAAAAAGTGGTCAAGCATTGGAACAGGCTGCCCAGGGAAGTGGTGGAGTCACCATCCCTGGAAGTATTTAAAAGACGTGTAGATGAGGCGCTCAGGGACATGGTTAAGTGGGCATGGAGGTGTTGGGTTGACAGTTGGACTCGATGATCTTGGAGGTCTCTTCCAACCTTAATGATTCTATGATCTGTTACCACTACGGTAAGCGCTACTACAGAATATGATCAGGTTTTCCTTTCCTATCTATTCCTACCTTTCATCCCTCTGGAGGCAATCGTCTCAGAAAGGGTGGCACTCTCTTTCAAGGAGCTCTTCTCTCTCTTTTCAGGGATTGAGAAACCCAGAAGAGTTTTTTAGGGAGTTAATCTTTGTGATCATGTAGCACTCAATTACTTTAAACTCCTGCTTGATACAAATATCCATACAAGTACAGAACTATGACTTAATTCACACAGATGTGGTCTTCTTAGCAAAGCAAAACTAATACACAAGATTAATATTTATTCTGTGGATTAATAGTAGAGGGGTTGCAGCTCTCTGTGTGGCTCACTGAATAGTTTTGAAACAGAAGTCAAAAGGCCATTAACTTCAGCAAAGCAGGAACAGAGACCAGTCTAACACTTCCCATCGTCCTTGTGCCCCTCAAATGCCTCCTGAGCGYGTTACAGGGCTGCCGGACGAGCAAGGACAGCAGAGCCATCCGAAAGGAGATCAGGGGTTTATTTGAAGATGCCCAGCAAGCGACATTTCCCAAACTCTCTTTCAAAAGAGGAGGAACGAATATCCCATTTCCTTTTCACGGGATGTTTATACGCTAAGACTGGAGTACTTTTTACTCTGCTAAGCTAATGCAAAGCCAGATTTCAGCAGAGGAAGAACAATACGCTTTCTTAGCGTGCACGTTTTGAGTTGTATTTACATGAACACACTGCGTCTGAAGCAACAGTCCAAAAATTTGCTGATAGATGATCAGTACCGTTGCAACATCACAGTAACTCCACAGACAAACAGACGTCATAAAAATCAGTAGCATTAGAAAATACCTCCCTACAGTCAGTTTGCGGCATAAAATACTAAAAAATAGTAGAGCTGCAAATAGAAGTTAGTAAACAGACATGCCTATCCCTGATCTGGATAACTAAACTGACACACTAGTCCTGTTATTTTTTTAAAGGAGTTAAGCCTCCACTTCTGCAAAGTACTCAAGGAAGAGAGTAGTCCTGTCAGTCTCAAAGGGACCATTTCAGTTTAAAATCATATAGGTGTTTGAAGTAACCTGCTGAGTAAACGCTCCATGGTTACTTTGGCTAACACATGGCACATCTAGTTTCAGTCCACTTAAATATTCTGCTTTCTAGCGATGAATCAGGAACAAAAGGCATTCAAAAATCATACAAGTGAAGCGTTTGCCAAACYGCAAAACAACTCAGGCCTTCAAACCCAGTATCTTTGTCAAGGCCAGACAGCTGAGGACCTGACACTTGGTGGGTGATAAACTCCAGTTCAGAACAAGTGGGTGCAAAGTATGCTTCATGTGTCCTGGGTTGAACTGTATCTCCCAGAAAAACAAGGAGGGAGGGAATAAAGGAAGGAAAGATCCTAGTATTGCTATCTTCCCTCCAGGTATGATGCTGAAGAGATCAGATTTCAAGCATCTGTGATGCTCACCACAAGCTGCTTTTATCGCTGATTAATCGTGAGAGATTAATAGCTGGGGATGCTGCGTAATAGCTGCAGTATAAAACTCTTGAACACAGTCATGGTTATGCATTTAACAGCTGGGTTCATACTTTCAGTGGATTTTGCCATATGGTAACCAGGATCAGTTTACACTTACAAAATTATTACTTTAAACGCATGCTGTACAACTACACCGCATAGCTACCTCTAAAGTAATGCAGCCCAAAGGCTACCTATCCTCGTGTTTCCCGAATCATCCTTCAGCTTTCAACAAGCCAAACAATGTCATGTCCTATCTCCTAATTCCCAGAATTTTTAGCTTTAAGGCTCTGAGTGTTAAAATGCATCGAGGAGCAGCAAATATCAGAGGCGGGAGGCGGAGGCCTGGCACTTCGCCAGACAACTAGACCAGCAGGTGAAATGTGAATTTTTTTGGATTAAACCAAAGTACAGTACTGCCTGCTAAATCCCTTGAGCAGTGAACTGTATGACAAGTAATTATACCAAAGAATTTCCTTACATCAGGTTTATATATTCACCAGATTGCAACGATAATTAACAATTGCGTCTACTCAAAGTCCCTGCGGCTTCGGATCTGTTAATTGTAAAGGCTGATGTGTTGTTCCACAGCATGAGGCTGAAGTATACCAACAGAGCACACCATAGGCATAAGCATTACACTCCTCCTTGAAGTTACAACTGGCTCCTGCCCAGTTTTCTCATACTTTCTCCCCCATATTTTTCACGAATGCTACATTTTTTCATTCACAAATACGTCCCTGTGATTTCCACATTCCAGTTTAGGACAAGCCTGCAACACGGTTCGGGCCTTTTGGAAAGATGCTCATTTGTGGCTCCGCTTAGGATGCCACCAATGGTAGTATGGGAAGATGGAAAAATCTGTCAAATCAATATCCTGCCTCTATCTTACATGGGTAAGATGGGCAGGAAAAGCTACATTTTTTGATAAAGCTCCATTTCTACAGTAAGTTAAGGCTTACGCTTCATTCCATGTATAGGACTGATACAGCTATGCAGTGCCAGATGCAAGGGATTTGGGCCAAAACTACAATTTTGCCCCAAAACTCAGCCTCTTATGAACATTTCTTTCTTTTTTTGAGCTGAACTTCACTCAGATTATGGGATAGAAGAGAGTTTTCCAAAAAAAGAAGTGGCGTTTTGGCAAGAAGAGCTTTTGTCACCTGTTTCCTTTACAGTGCAACCCTCTAGTTTGCATCATCGAGCTCAGTTAAGCATTTTTTCTAAATGTCCAGTTAAATTAGCTTTTGGCTTACATTATTTATGCTTCTGTTTTCAAACGATGATTACCTTTTCTGACTTTGCTTTTGAATGTTTCCTTCAGAAAGGATCTCCTTAAGTCTGAATTCCAGCCTGGAAAATTACCCTCTGTAAGTCGGTAATGCGAGTTAGAAACAGAAAACAGCGCTCAGTCCTAAAGGCTGAACACAGGATCTGCAGTTCAGCCTGACTGAACTGCTCTGCCTTTCCTCCTTACACTTTGATCTGAAGTTTAGAGAAGAGAAGATTAAATTCAGCCAAAAATACCCCAACCAACAGACAGAGATGAGCAATGGCCAACATAGGTTTGTCAAGAACAAACCATGTCAAAAGTATTTAAATTCCCTCTAGGACAAGGTACGGGCCTTGTGGACATAAGACAAGCAAGACTGCATGTGAACTGGAAGACAGGGCTAGTATTCAGAAATGTTCTTAAGAAGTTGAAGAAATGATCGGTAGGAGCTGGGGTGCTATTCAGCCGGTATAACACGATACACGGTCGGTATAACATAATGCACGCATGCAAGCAATTGCACAAATAAAGAAACGCTCAGGTCTGAGTTCTGCATTTTGAGGAATATATGGAGAGACTGAAAAATGCACAGCAGAAGTCAGCAAGAGTAACTGGAGACACTCAAGACTGGACAAATAGAACTGGGCTTGAACTGGAGCAAAAAAGACCAGAGTACACTTAAGACTAATTTTTCTAGATGTGACAATAGGGAGGCACTGGAACTGATTGCCTGGAAACCTGTGGTCTCCTCATCACTGAAGGGAAGTCAAATATTGGTAACAAACATCCTATGCATGTCAGAGGGATTGACTAAACTCTTGGCGTTGCCTTCCTGCCCTATATCCAATGCAAATCTGCCATTACATTAATGATAGAACTATATTTGATATAAGTAACCATGTGGAACCATCAGGATCTCCCCAGGTGTATGTATAGGCAAAAGGCAGACTCCACAGGCTAATAATTCATGTCCCCACTGTGATCATCTGGCAAGGAAACAGAAGCTTTGAAGGGAAAGAATAGAAGCATCTACTAAGTAAATTTAAGCTAGAATGAATACTGCTTTAGAAAACCRGCCTGAGGCATGGACTGAATTACTTAAAAGACCTCTTAATTTGATTTTAAGCTCTCTTTTCATCACAACTTCTGGCCTTGARACTGCCTAGAGCAATGGGACTCTGACCCATAACCCAAAGGGTAGGAGGAAGCAGTGTTACAGTCATGTACCTTAAAAAAGAAATAAACACATAAAGAATATCATTACACAATGCATAGCTTTAAAAGGTTTTTTTTCAAGGATTTAGGTCCTAAAATTATCCTAAAGCACTCAGCTTCAACTGCTATCACTTTCTCTTTCTTCAATTGATGAAAGATTTTGGGCCAGATTCTATCCCATGTTCAGTATTTCAGAGGAGGACATGGAGCTGGTGAGAGCACCCGTGGGAACCCTCATGGTGCTCACTGGCAAAGATTCCCCAGCACAAGCCCCTCGCCCTCTGAGCAGTGCTGGCAAACAAGACATACACAGTCCTCAGAAGGGCAAAAATCCTGTGCTGAACAAGCCACTAGTTACATTTCCTGAAAAGTTTGTATAAGTGCTCAAAAATGAAGAAAAGATTTGACTCCCAACTGCCAGGAAGTTGGGAATGTATTTCAAATGCAAACTGTGAACTCATGAGCGGCTGGGTTTCAAATTATGCTACTRGGAATCTCCTACTGACACTTGTAGTTACACTGTTGACAAGACACAATATCTGAGGATCTTATCTTTTGGCATAACTTTTGCATGCTCATCTTCGTGCCTGGAATTCTGCAGAGAGGGAAAAATCTTGGTCTCTTCCGGACAAGAGAAGTTTTCTGCGCGCATCTTTCAGCAACCTACTGCATTGCTTCTACAGATCTGCCTAATGCCCTTGCAGATGCTCCTAAGTCAGACTTCATCGGATTTTCTTGAAGGTCGTTGCACCAAGATTCTCAGTGTCTTTAGGAGCACATTATTTTGGCACAGATAACTCTGAGGATAACCTAAGAACCCCCTTGTTTTTCAAGGGATCACAAAAAAAAAGTGTCAAAGCATTTACCCACCAAAATTTTAAAAGGGAACAGAGAAACTAATAAGACTCAGAAACATTTACGACTCCTGGTTTCGGGGAAGTTGATGCAGCCCCAGCTGCACTCCCCACTTCGGCAGCAGAGGGTGCTGGCAGAATACCGAGGGTCCCTGCAAAAATATCCATGGCTGGTCGGTCAGGTGTGACTGCAATTTGTCCAGAGCGTGCACTTCACGCAAGTATCACTTACGAAGAACAGCACCAGTGGATGGTTTTAAACTAGGTTTTCAGCACCACCTAAAGTCCGTAAGATCTGCTCATCCCACGCAAAATTGTGCAGCGTGCTCACTCCTGTGCCTCGTACACAGCTTCTGCAGTCAAGTCTGCAAACGAGGTCAAACATTAGATATGAAACATCAGTCCAGCAGTTCTTGTGGTTCAAGGAGAAAATGATCGACCAAGGATCGCAAGCTTGAATCTGAACTGCGTACACCGTTACACTTGGCACAGACTCCCACAGTCCAACTGCTGCTCTGAATCCTGCTCTGCAGCTACCACGCTCTCCCCAAGCCCAGCTGCTCCCATGGACACCGCGTCCACTTCCCACCACATGAAAGCTTTCAGGACAAATGGACTACGTGAGTGGCGCTGCTGTTTCTTCTGCTCCTTGGCTTTATCGTGTCTTATTAGGAAGCCAGAGTAAAATCATCTCAAGCATCAGAAAAACTCATGGCTGATGCTGAAGGGCCATAGGTGAGGTCACAGAAAGTTTATCTGTTTAGTTAATGGAACTGACTAATTTACGGGGAAAAAGAAAAACCTTCCTCRCTGTGTGTATTTTTTTTCTCTTTTCAGATGTGATACTCAGCTTGCTAACTGCTTCATGATGAAAACATCCAAGCCAAAACATCAAGAGTGTTTCATTAAATTATTTACCACTTTTTAAAAGACATTAAGCTTAACAGAAAAGTCTGTTCAACGACAGTAATTTTACAGTTCTTCCAAAGAACATCAGTACGTGCATGAAGCGTGCTACTGTAAGCACATTTATAAACTCCCCAAAACACACCATCTCATTTACTGCATCCTGAAATTGTTTTCAAATGCAATTGTTGCAAGTACGTTTCAAACCATTAATACACGTTCCTTATTTTCAGTCTCCATAATGAATAAAGCTACTATGATTCTGCTGTCAGTCAAAATTCTGCCTTATTCCGATCTCTGTTTCCTGCTAATTAGTGCCCCCTTTTCTTATTAGCTATGTCAAATTTTTGCTTCTTGATGGGTAAATACGGCATTTTCACTTATAATTAGCATGACGCTTTCCTGTTAAAACTGCAGCATGAACAAGTTCAGTCCTCCTACGAAACCAGCACAATGTTTCTTAGTCTACAGTTACTATTAAAAAAACCCTCGCTGTTAAAAGGGGTAAGCAGACAAGTTACAAAAAGCATAAGCCTAAAACGCTCAAGATTTCTAAAGGCAGATTTAACATAACGCAGTTGCTTTAAAAGTTTTTCTTTCGGGCGGTGCAAGTAGACTCAAGTTGTGCTATCAAAAAGCAAGTAGCACCGGGAGCTGCTGTTTCTGCCGCCCCCTTCGCGCTGACTGTTTCGGCAACCCCTGCGCCTCAGGAGCATCACCCGCACCGTCACTCCGAGCAGCCCGCCAGGACCAAACTGACAGTCCTGAGCTAAAAACCTCCCCCCTCGCCCCGCCGGCAGGCACCTTCCTTCCCAAAGCCCGCTGCCCCCGCCCCGCCGCGGCAGCCCCCCCCGCTCACCTCGGGCGTGCAGCCAGAGCAGCGCCAGCAGGGCGAGGCGCCGCGGCCAGCGCCGCTCCTCCCGCCGGCCCATGGCAGCGCCCGCCGGCCCCGGGGCAGCCGGGAGGGCGGCGGCAGCGTGGGGCCGCCCGCCCGCTGCCCCGGGGGAGCGGGGAGCCGCCGCCGGGCGCGGGACCCCTCGGCTCCCCCTGCGCCGGCAGACCCCCAGCCCGCAAGGCAGCCAGAGCCGTCCCGTCAAGCTGCTGCAGACGTCCGCGCATCAAACGTTTCCTTTGCCCGTAAAGAGACCACACCGGCGCGCTCGGGAACCGCGACCCTTTCACGGGCAGAAAGTGCTCGCAAGCACTAGCGGGTAGCAGCCAGGAAAGAGGAGAAACACAGAAAGCTACGCTTCTGCACGGCGTTATTTAAGATAAGGCACCCTCCCTGCAGCATGAACTGCTTTTCACTGGACAACCGTTAGAAACACTTTCTAAGCTGGTGTCATTCTTCAAGTACTAAATGAGCTGCTTCAACATACGTGCAGTGCATGATTTCCCTATAAGCCTGTTAGTAAATCAGGCATGCATACGGATTTAACTTCACCCCTGATGGTGAYGCTGCGCACAGCAGTTGGGTCACTTCTCCGCTGGGTGCACTAAAACAAAGCCACCTCATCGACAGCTAGGGTTATTGGACTTCTACATTAGTCATTTCTTGATGTTTGCTCAGCAAAATACTATTTTCAACTGATATACCAATTCTGATCTCTTGCCCAGAGAAAGGTGGCTCAGGTAGCGCAAATGGATGCAAACCCACAAGATGACCAACCTTCACATCTGCCCCTTAGGATAGGAACAAGTGACTTGAACAACTGTTACGCCATCGAACAGCAAAAGTATGTGGTCCATGTTCTTGAACAAAACACAGGTGAGATCCCTAAAACACTGAAAACAGCAACGAACAGGAAAATTACAGACTGACATACCACAATAAAAAGAGACTCCCAACTACCACTGAGCAAAAAAAACAAGAGCAAGGGTAAACTAGGTATTTACAAATAAACTCCATATCAATATATAGTCATTATTAATGACAGCACTATTATTTTTATCTATAAGAATGAGAAAAGTAGGTTTTGTGATTCATTAGGTCATTTTTGACGATGTTCGTTCAGTTTGGCACTGATACTGGACTGCTGTAGCTAACAGAAGCCTGGCATCTCGGTGGGCAAATTCCACTACCACGCTTTGAATAGTATTTTGCTCCAAAAAAAGTGATCTCCCAGAAGCTTTTTGGGGAAGATCCACATCTTCGATGATGCTTAGTGAAATCGAAATCTTTGAAGTGGCCACCTAGCATTCATAAACCAGACCTTGACCAGCTATCATAAATGTGATGAGCATTACTCTTGTCTTCCCAGTAATGTGTGGAATTTATTTTTCTTTCCTCATCCTTTTGTTTAAAACTCTTACCTGCTTGATTACTACACCATTTTACAATGCAACTGCAACACAGACATACATTTCTACGCACATGATTGGAATACATCATTTATGTGAATATAATTCTTCAGTCCTTCTCATGTGTTTTCATTGGAATATATAGCAATAAAGTAACATGGTAGTGTCTAAACTATTTCTTTTCTAGTATGAGTCCTAATTACAGATTTGCTCCACACATACCAGTTTTCATGGGAAGAATTACCTTAGTTCTAAAATTCATATTTAACCTATATGCTGTCTTCAAAAAGCATGCTTGATGTTTCCTTCCCAAGCTCCCATATAAGCACAAAAAAAACCCCTTAGAGCAATGCTTTTATAATTTGCTGACACCATTTTAAATCTTTCTATTACTAAAACAAAAAAACCCAAACTGCCACATTTCACACATCTTTCATCAAATGCTACAGAGTGGAGTGTTCTTCCTATGTCAAACATGGCACTCCTATGACCTTTTCGACTGCAGGATGCAAGAGTATCATTATTTTGGACACTCGGGCCAGACACCACAAGCCCCAGTTGTGTGACCATAAAGGACTGGATGAATTCAGAGCTGCGAACGTCTGAATCCGAAAGACTGCCATTAAAAGTATGGGGAATCTAATCGGGATGCTTTTAGGATGCCAGCAGAATCAGCACATCAAAAAAAGAGTTTCTTGTGCAGACTGAAGCAAACATAATTGTTTAAAAGTCAGTCTTTAATTCGTTTGTATCTGTCCACAGATGTAACTAGCAGTGCAGTAGCGAGGTCAAAACTCACAGTGGGAAGAACCTCAAATACAACTGGAAAGCTGCACCATGACAGGGCAATTTACATCAACGTGTGCTGGGACGGCCACGATTAGCTAGTCTGGCTCACTGAAGGAAACCAGAGATCTGCAAGTTGGCACACAAAAGTTAGCTGAGGTAGAGGACCGCTTAAAAGTTACTGGTTTTCATCAGTTCTTTTTCAGTATTAACCACCAGTGCCTAATAGGTATTTGTTTGGGTGCGGATGCAGGAGGACTCTTTTAGACAAAGAGTCAATTATTTACCTCTTTAAATTAGGTTTCCTTGCAAATCCATACAGGATATATGGATATCAGGTGGTATTCTTCCTTGGGACAGTGGCCCAAAAGTCAGCATAAATTACTTTAACACATATCTTGATCACCTTTTGGAAGAAAAAAGAGGAGAAAGACAGTGGGACATGGTTTCTCGAGACACCATGGTCATGGATTTAATGACACAAGAGGTTTCCCTCCTGTCCCGTATTCCAGCGTTTCGGACCTTAACATGAATAATACCGTCCCATTCAGCAGAGCAAAGAGGTGACAGCTCAGTGATGGGAAGCAAAGGAAAGAGAGAGGTGGTTTGCAGATACACGTCCTGCTCATGTTTCTCTAATGTCTTCAGAGTTCAAGGTGCGAGCTGCAACTAAGGAATCTTTTTTTATTGTGCATTTTCAATGAGGAGCAGGACACTCCTGTTGTTATTAGAGCACAAAGCAATATAAATAAATGAAGCAAGCAATAATGTGCTGTAATTATAGGGTTTGTAGGCAGGCTGTCAGCATACATGGATCTTCCCCTCAATCCTGGGGAATACATCAGTATTACATGCTTATTCATATAGAGCATGTAAGCAAGCAAAAGTACTGCAAATTATTGCCCTGATAGGAAGTTATATTTCCGCAAATGGAAAGAAAATTTTCAAGTTATCATGAATGTGGAAAAAATATTTTCACATCATAGAGGATGACATCATTGTTGCCATAGTTGTTAATGTCATCAATGATGTAACCGTATCTTTGATTTCTGCCTGCTAATTAAACTTAAACTACCGTACTTAAACTTACTTAAACCACGACAGTACAATAAGTAATATCCACAAATAGAAGGCTCTTCCCTCAGACGAAACCTGCTTAGCGAAGCTTTCTCCATGAAAGCTGGCAGAAATGAATTCTTTATGGCACTATTCTCTAATATTTTTACTCGTTTTGTGGTGAAACACGGCGTCCCCATTCGTGGAGGACAAACTCAAAAAGAATAAAAAGATGCTTTCACTCCACTTTGAAAAACTGAGACATTCAAACCGAGGGACAGGCAGACAACAAAAGCTGTGACGTGCTTAGAAATCTCTGAAAAGACCTTAAAAGACGCCGGAGAAGCGAGTTGAACCTCTTTTGCCCAAGTTTCTTCCCTCCTGCCCCACTCCACCCGTGGGGTGCTGCACCAGCAGCCCCGAGAGGAGCATCGCACCCCAGCCCCTGCGCAGGGACTGCCACCGCCTTGCAAACAGACCCCATCCCCCTGCGGCCCAGCTGAAGGGGCCGTCTAGTATTCCAGGCACGTATTCCTCTGGGGTTTGGATTGKTTTTTTTTTTTTTCTCCAGAGATCTGCCAAAGTTTCCCCTCCCCTCTGTCACCTCCCCCCCATTTGGAAAGGGTAAAACAGGAGTGAGAAGGGAGAAAATCCCGTAACTTGTCCAAAGCATGCAAGGATGATTTGTGTTCTCACTTATGGGGTACGACTGTCACCGTTGATCTGCTTTCAGGCCTAGATTACATCTGATAAGGGCTGACCTTATTTGAGTATTCACACATTATGCGCTCATGGAGAGCACGCTGGACACAAAAGTCCCTCAGATGTTCTGGGCATCAATCACGCTCACAGCGTGGAGGCTGCCAAACTTTTCTTCCCTTTAACTCGGGAGAGGAGAGGGTAGTCCAAGACAGACTTAATAAAGTTTAAAGCTGTGCCACAGTATATTTGGGGCCCATTGTCTTCTAAAAGTGTGCTTTTCAACAAATTCTCTGCAGTTACCATGGGCAACAATTCGTCTTTAACAAATTGGGGCGGGGGGGCAGACTGTAGGGAGGAGGGAAGGCGAACAAAGGGCTTGCCAGGTCCTTTAAAAAAAAAGCCAAACAGCCCAAACCCTTCTCTCTCTTATTCGCCACATATTTACAAAAACGAAGTAATTTCTCAAAATCATTCCTAAAACCAGAGTAATTTCAAAACATGTCTTAAAGCAAATCCCATCCTTAAGAACTGATGAACCTATTGTTCACCACACGCAAATACTTACACTCATTACCTCAAATAACACGTGCTTTTGTAAAGAATAGATTATAAACATCACTAACCACTAGAACATTTCATCCTTTGCAATGACTGACACCTCTGTTTAAACTTTCCTGATTTCACAAGAATTACAGCTAGTTTTATAAACCTTCTGTTTCAGTCTGCACATTTATTTTAAATTATGAGAGTCAGGAGGAAATAAGAGCACACAGCAGGTGATACATGCACTGCTCTGAAATGTACTTACCAGCAGGGCCCAGCTTAATTTGTAAAGTCTAAATCCTCATACAGTATCATCCTTATAGACAAAACGGACTCTATAGACTGCAAACTTTCATGGAAACAAACAAACCATCATAAACCATCATACCTAGCTGTCAAACAGCTTTTATTCTCCATACCTGTAGACAACATGAAATGACTCTCAAAACAAGCTATGATTTGCTTTGGTAGAACATGCTTGTTAACTCTGAAACCTACTTAGGCCATGTAAACTTTCTTTCCTTCACAGCTGACCCCTCCAGCAGTAACACTGAGCTAAGGCATTTTTCATATGACTGGAAATAAAAAAATACTCATCAACCAAAGCCTTGGACAGGATGCTCTGAGGAGTTCAGTGTGTTCTCTCTGTTTCAGTTTTAGATGCTCTCAGTGATGGAGGGTTTGTTGCTGCAGTTTGGGAGATCAGTTCATAGTATGATGCATCTCATCATGGGGAAGTTCTGCTGCTTTTCCAGAGCTGGTYGGTTGGGGTTTTTTCCTTCCAATTTAAACCCATCTATTTCTCAGTTATWTGTCAAAAGTGACTGATCCTTGAGAAAAGGAGCAGCACGCTGCCAAGAAAGGTGAAAAGACCTTTGGATTAAATCACAGGGAAAGTGTATTGAGAAGGAAGTAGTTTTCAGGCACAAGAAGATCTAGTCACTTCCAATAAAAGGGACAATATCCAAGATGATAGCATGGGGAAATCCACTACCAGTTTATCTAAATTTTCATTTAAGCCATTCCCAGCAGTAGTTCGGACACTCACTGCCTTCAGGAGGTACATTTCCTGCTGTGGCTGCACGTCAAGTGTTGCAACATATTCTTTTTAAAATACAAACAGCAAACCATCCATCTCATCACATGTGGGGATCAGGATATGGTATGCTAACTAAAGGCTGAGATTTAAGTCCAAGTGTCCTGTCTAAAAAGCTGTGTTCAGTCTTAACTGAAGTGTTCATTAGAAAGTTTTTGGCTACACAGCATTTGGATCACAAAGTTTCAAAAAAATAATCATCCTAGTAATAGGTCCTACCCAGCCTAACATGATTGGGTCTGCGGGTTTTTTTCTTGGTTAAAAACTAGCCTATAAACATAAGTTAAAACTTGCAGTATTTTGATGAAAATAAATTAATTTCTTTTAGCAGTATACACACAAACATACACATATAGATGCTCGCCCCATTAAAAGTTCATTTGTTGGTTTCAAATGCATTACCATATTATAGAATAAAAGCACATTTCTCCGACAAGCTGGATCAAAATCTAAATGTGCAAGGGAAGAATGCATCTTTACCTTTACTAAACCTCCTTGCTAGGCTGACTATATCAGTAAGGAGCCAGCATCATAAAAGGTGTCTATTTAGGGAAGTTAAAGGAGCTTGGACATGTGTTTGTCTTAATAAACCAGAAACAATTCTTTATAGTGTTTTGTCATATTCTGCCCGATCTTGCAACGAGAACCTGCACAGACCTTTATGTGGTACTCCACCAGAAGTTACCCCCACAAACTGGGAGCCACGCAGCCACCATCAGCTCAAACAACTGAGCACCCCACAGCAATGTATCTACTGCGACCACCACTACCACAGCCACTATATCTACCCTAGATAGCTGGTGAGCCAGAGCAGGCTTGTGTCCCGATGTCTCAGACTGTGGCAAAACAAAACCACACCTAGCTACAAAGGCTAAAGACATCCCCAAAAGGTCATCTAACATAGCGATYTCTGCACTGCCACACCGGATCAGACCAACAGCTCAGCTTGTCCATATTCCTGTCTCCAATAAAAGGTATTTGCTTTTTATTAATTTTGAAACGCATCGCTTTTTAATTTCATTGGGATGTCTCCTGTCTTTTATTATGTAAAAGGTTACATGGGAGAATCCAATTTGCCTCCTCTTTTTATATGTATTATTTTATTTTTCTTCTTCTGTCTCCTCTTATTGAAGTCCTCTCTAACCAGCCCCCAAATTTTAAATTCCTTGCTCCTCTAGGAGATAGTTCATCTTGTATTTTAGTCACCCACCTATTTCTGCTGCACCTTTTTACTGGCTGAGGTGGCCAGATATGAATGCAGTGTTCCCAGAGGGATGTGGCACTCACTGAGCAACACAGTCCCTTTCAGAAATCAGCTCTATCTGTTGTTTGGAGTCAAATGTTTTATTCGCTTTTCTCACTGTGCAAAGCAGAAGATTTCATTGACTTGTTCAAGAGGACAAGAAGGATAWTTTTTGTACTCAGAGTTTATTCAACATTCAGGAAATATACAGGATTTTGTATTTGACAATGTGCATTTGCCAAAAATACTTGAACCTGCCTATTGATAGCACTTCAGCAAATCTCTCGTGGCTGTGCTTGATTCTTTTTGATCTAAGCTAATTCAGATAATTACTTTTTCCTTCTCTGAAGTCACTCTTTTCTCCGAAGCCTAAGATATCCAAAACCAATTCCAGAAGTGGCTCATTACTGCCTTCCTGGTTAACATGGCAGGAGAAGTGTGCCTCCCAAATCTGTTTCTCCTTTCCCTCTCAATATGCCAAGGAATAAGGCTGCAAGACCACAGAAGACGACAACCAACAGGGATGGATGGTTCCGTGTGATGGTTGGGTACAGAGGGGAGGAGAGCAAGGAGAGGGCTGTAACTACCCTCAAATAACTCTTTTAATCATTCCCGCTATTTTTTCTGGGCTTTTCTCTCTCATCTGTATGCGTTAGTGCAGACCTTTGGTGCATGCAGTTTGCATGCCCCCCTTGGTGCCCACACTGCCAAGGGCGGGATGTCCTTCTCTCTGGGCAGCACAGCCAGCCTCCCGCTGGGGAGCCGAAACCCCCTGTCCCCGGGAGCCCGCCTGCCCACCGCAGGCAGAGCTGGCAGCTGCTCTTCAGCCCCTTTTGTCACCTGGGAACCTAAATTTAGCCCTCTGGCCTGGCCAGATGAAAGGGCTGAAGGGTCAAGGGCAGACTGGCTCAGTCCTATTCTCGGCATGCCGTTAGGGAGCTTAAGCAACGCACGTGCATCTCTCTGCACGTCCACTCCTGCCTGGTATGTCGTTGGGCAAACCGACCATCAGATCTTTCAAGGTGGTTGTAACACCAGCTAACATGCAAATTTGAAAGCGTGAAACGTCAAGGTTTAAACCTACGTCAATAAGCCACTCTATCATAAATTTTGTCTTCTTTTTATAACTGAGTAAAATTACGCTAATGGGTTTTAAACATGCATAAAAATAATAGGTAATGCTTTTATAACATAAAGTGTTCTCACCAAATAAGTTATGGCAGAGTCTTTGGTGCAATATCTTATCAGTACATAATTTCATATTTCAGAAGCTCCTTTCACCACAGTTTGCATTTCAGCCTCCAAGCTATTCTCCCAAGCAATAAATGGACAAAGATACAGATTTATTCCCCTCCCCRCCTCACAAATGCATGTCTGATGGATTTGGAAAGTGTCCTACAAGTTTAAGATAGGCATCTGCCAAAATAAATCTGACACTAAATGCTTGCAGAGGATATTTTTTTCTTCCATACCTCTTACTTACTGGTTAACAATTTCCAGTTGAAATCACTTTTTTTACTGAGCGAAACAACATGTTCCTCTGTTTGCAATCACATTGCTCTATAGGTTGGACTTCACAGCAGATCACCCTGAAGAACCACAGTGGCACGCTGGTTTTAGGTACCTAGGCCTCCAGGGAGGTTAATGCCGTACTACACACCCACTATTTATAACTTTCTTATAATGACAGGTGCACAAAGACCACAGAAGTAACCAAACACACAGAAAGTAAATGCATTTCATGACTTCAGTGTCATGAAGAGCACAAGCAGTACTTGGCATCAAAATAAATCTCAGCTGTATTTACAGGTTTACCGCAAGCACATGTTAGAAAAAAGAAAAAAAAAAAAACAAAAACAAAAAACTCAACCAAATTTCACTCCATTGCTACTAAATTCTTTGTATTACAACAGAAGACGTATCAAAACCTCAAAGCAGTCCCTAATGTGACGTGGACACAATACGACCTCTCTGAGTCACTTCTAACTGGTATGATGAAGTTGAAGGCAAGTAGGAGCTTGCACAGTCCACTGGGCTACTGAATTTTCAAGTAGTAATTTCAGTAATATCGCTTACTTCTGCAATATTAAAAATAAATCTACATTTGACGATATTTGACTTCAACAGTATCCCTTCTTTTGGTGGAAGGTTTTGTTTGTTTGTTTGTGTTTTCTTAGCTAAAATGCATATTAAACATTAAAAAAAACCCCGTGGCTCTGCCTCTTTAAATAAGTAGACAGCTTCTTTAGTCCTTCACATTCCTTCACCTGTCCCCAGTTACACAGCACAGCTGCTTGCGGGTTTAAGATTTTTTTGTGAAGTAACAGTTCATGATAATCTCATTAAATCCTTTCTAACACTTTCCAGTTCATACAGGATTTCCTTCGCCTGGGCRAGTGGAGCAAGGATTGGCTGTTTAAGCAATCTCTGTGCAAAAAAAAAAAGTGACCCCCAGCCCTCCTCACAGAGCAACCCTCAGCAGCCGGTGGGTGCAGGGGAACCAAAGCTTGGCCCCAAGTGAGGAGCTGGAACAAATCCGGAGAGGCAGCGGCTCTCTTCACTGTCTCTCTACAGCTGAAAAACAGCATTAAAGTGTAATCCCCAATATCTTCTGTGTGTAAGAGAGATCATGCGCTAAGCGAGCTCCGTTACCTGCAAATCATTCTGTTTAAATGTAGACAAGTCCCYCTCTCTGCTAGCCTTGGAAGTACTCATCTCAAAGAAGCCGGGGAGTTGCGCTTTCTGAGGGAGACTCCACGACCAGCTTGACTGCTCAGACATCTCAGCCATTCCCAAGAACGGGAGACAAGCCTCCCCAGGGGGAACAGAGAGAGGGAAACAAAGGCGAGAAAAAAAAAAGAGAGGCATGATTATTTTATAGATACGCCTTCTATCAGATCTTACAAGCTGTGCTGTGGGTGTCCTCAAAGCATTTTCCAGGAGAGGGACCTCCACAGAGAAGCCTTGGTGATGAGCAGATGTAAGCGAGACATTGGGATTGACAGCAAGAAAAGCTGGGATGTCTTAAACTGCTCTATGAGGAAACAGGAACAATTTTTAGGCTCCATTACAAAACTTTTTATAGCATCAACTGCTTCTATCAAAACGGTCAATTTTCATTTCACTGTACATGGTCTCATCAACTTCAGTTTAATGGGATTTTTCCCTATTTACATGCACTTAAATGGCAAACGCACATTTCCTGCTCCAACTGCCAAAAMCTACTTTTTCAACTTGCCTGCCTAAACCCATCCAAAAGGAACAATGCAAAACATGTAAGAGTTTAAAGTCTGTAGAAGGGGCTGGCCAGCTCAGGTATCTGGATAACAAGTTTTTTACAGGCCTTTCAGTGGCTTAAATCCAGGACAGCTCTGCAGTGATTCATTTGTCTCCAACAGCTCTAGGGTGGCCTATGTAAAGTTAGCTGGTAATCACAAACCAGGTCCCTAGTGGGCACGTTCCACACCCAGGGCAGCAGCGACTGGTGCTCTCTTGCTGAGGGCCGCGATAGAAAGACCGAGGACTGAGAGGGGGATGCGGGATATCTCATGCCATCAGAAGGAACGAGGCTCAGCAGCAGAGCATTATGCTAGGATTTGCAGGATCAAAGCACAGGTCATCTTATTTAAGCCATAAATATAGGTGCCACTTTTTGTGATCGCCCTGCTAGCACTTTGAATAAGCGTTAAACACAGTTTTTAAGGGTTATGAAGAATTCGTCTTTCAAAAACATACTCCCTTAAGAGCACACAGCATTTGCAGTCAGAGTTGCTACTGCAGTTCACTTTTTTTTATGTGGCAAGGTGAAAATTGTCCCTACATCTCAGTGTGGAAGGGAGCAAATATGAACGGCGCAACCTGTGTGTTCACCATTGAGGACAGTTCTGATGTCTGAGACTTCACCGATGAAGGCTTTTTGTATAATTGTAACACCTTATTTAAGATAGAATTGGTTGCAAATCTCCATGCACTGAAAGGCTGCAAGTCTTGCCACCACCTCCTCTGCTGCAGGGCACCATCAGTACACTGCCCTGGCCTGCAGGCTCCAGCTTCATCCATAGAACAAATACGCTTCTCAAAAACCACGTGAAATATAATTAGTGGTATAAGCCTCATTGGATGATGCAATAACATATTTTTTAATTCTTGTACGCTCTTAAAGTGAAGACTGCCAATCAATGAGCTCCCAGCCAGTTGTTGCAACCGAAATAAGTGCTTGCTCTGGTCAGGGATAACTAGCCCAATAATTATCACACAAGTCTTACGATGCTGAACTCGCCTCAGTCAGCCCTCATGAAAGGGCTGCTCAATTAATCCATAATAATGGCTTGGCCCTTGGCAGCTCTGGTGCCACAAAAAGAATTTTGCCAAATCTCCGAAAAGCAGCATGTGCACACACCAAACCCATACTGACACATTTATTCCATGAAATCACACCGGGCCGGCACGGGCCACTCAGTGATGTGTTAGAGGCGGCTCTTGGGAGCTCATTAAACTTCTACCACTAAACTCCCCAAATGTAACTGAAGTTGCAATGATTTTTTTTTTTCCTGCCTCCTATGCAACTCCATCCACCTCCACCAAAACATCCAAGCAAGACGGAGGCTAAGGTGTAGCGCCTATAATTTTTGTTTGGCTGGGATGATTCAGCAACATCTGCACCGTCAGTTCATGTGCTGATGAAAGTCTGTTATCTTCACTGTCTCTCAATGACTGTAAACCATCATCAGGTTGTGATAATTCTCATACTCTCAGGTGAAAGCTAGAAGCTGATGGGAGACTCCCAAATCTAACACAACCAAAACAAACACAGAAATGCAACTTCTTTTCTTGAACAATTCCCCACTATCTTTAAGAAACGTGATTCAGACAGACATGACAGTTTTATGCTCTCAATTCCTATTATATTCACTCAGGTCTAACATATAAGTACCTCATGTCTAGATGCAGTTTTGCCACGTTTTTCATTAATTTTGGCTGATCTGTTTTTGATATATTCTCTGTATGTACCTTCTTTGAAATGTGCTAATTTAGTTCTCTGGCTGTAGATAATACATTAATCTCAGCACTTGCAAATATTCAGATGGAAAATAAGAACTAGATGCTAGAAGTCACATGCTTATTTAAAACATGTAGCTGGACAGTATCAACATGACACAAGGTTAGTAGATTAAAATTAAACTACAATTCTGTAATATCATCAAATAAATTGACCTGCTAGTAAAAGGAAACACATTTCCATAAGAATACAAGTGGTATCCAAGTAACAATTCCACAATGATACATTTTCAATTAAAGAATTACAATAGACTACTCTTATTTTTTCTCTCTAATGTTAGGTTGTAATTCATTATTGTACAGGCAGCTGAATATTAACTTACAGCTTCTGTTCTTTGTCTTTGTAGTAACTAGGAAGTGTTTTCAAGGTCAAATCCTGATTTTATTACAAAGATATCTACACACCAAATTTTTGAAGTTGTCTTGTTTTCCTTTATCTGGTTGCTTGTTCTCATCTTTTTTATCAAGATACAGAATTATTAACAAAATCTATGAGAAACCAACTGCCAGACTGACAAGAGTGCAGAGGAGTGGGTAACACAGAATCAGAAGTAGTTCTATTTACTGCTATTCTGTAACCAAAAAAGGCTAATTTCCTGTAAGACCACAAGACTTGGAAAGCAAACGCATGGTTATAAGAAAGCAGAGCAATTTAATGAGTCAATGTTTGCAGGGGGCAGCCAATTTATTATTTAACTATCCATTTATGGTGACAACCTTTTAAGGGCAAAAGTGTGAACATTAGATAAAACATGATCTTTAATTATCTTCTTACATGGTCACTTCATCTCATATTCTATCACAACATATCACTCACTGATGTTGCTATATGATATTACAAAATGATCATATTTAATCAAATTACAAGCAAAATGCATTACATTCTAAAAATTATTTTTCATATGCAGCTACGTTTCTGTCAATAACTACATTTCTGAGTTTTGCTCAGATTGCATTGATGCCCAAGAGGAAGGAAACAGTGCCCTGTATTGTCAAATTCTCCACTAAGGCTTAGTTTCAGCAAATCACCATTCATTCCAAATGCTTAAAGTCAGTAGTTACTGAATTTACAGCTTGGAGAAAACCCTACCCTCAGAATCTGAGAAAAGCATTTTTCCTTGAATTTTACAGGAAAAAGAAAAAAAAAAGAGAGGGCTGGAGAAAGAGAGAATCAAGACATTGTTCCCATTACACAGTATCTGTGGAAGGATTATTTCAAGTTAGAAAGCTACCAAGAAATGCAAAGAAAAATCTTACATGCTGAACGGTAGTTCCTGCTTCCCATGAAAGCCATCTGTTCTGTGTATGTACATGGTTTGAAAGACATTCCCGGGATTGTGTCAAGCCAAAGGAATCCCCACTAGAGTTACAGAAATATAAACTCCCTTTACACTGGCAGGAGAGCTCTAAAATGCAACTCTGAAGACACGTATACTACCACCAGGCTCAGAACCATAACAGTTCTGCTGACATACCAGACGTTACGCGGGATTTTCTCATCTGATATTATATTATGAGAACTGAAACTTTAGCAGGGATAACATTGCAATACTTTGAATTAGAAATTTTTCAGATGAGTATAAGGCGAGATCTCCACTCTTCTCTATTGCAAAATGGCATCATCACCCTTTCTCCCGTTTGCAGCTGACATGAAAAATGCCTGGAAAATATTTTTGAAATAGGATTAATTCCATAACGCAATTTTTGCCATTACTGATTTTAATGGGAGTGGGACATGGCGCAGTTTGAATTATATACTTGTTCCGCATTCATTTCCAAACTCTGGAAACAGGAGTCTGAAAACAAAAGTCTAATAATTAATACTCATATAAGAAGGACAATCCTTCCTGTGAGCCTTGCGTTTTCACAATCCCTTGTCTGCTATACGACTGAGTTCAAATTGCAATTATTTTTCCTAGGGAGCAATTAAATACTGCTACCAATGTTAAGCATAAACACAACTCCAACTACAAGTAATGCTCAGATGACCAGCTCAGGTTCAAGGGTTCACTGCACATGAATATCCATAAATACCACTGACAGCCTTAGCAGTATAATGAACTTTGCAGCAACTCATGCAGGCAGTCTACACAATACATGAACATAATGCCCCTAACCTTAAAGCAAGAAACCTCCAGAAGCATTTCTGAGCTACTTTTGCAGCTGAGACAGTATATTTAAGAACTATTTAAGAAATAGGCCAACCTTGTTTTTTAAATGTTCATGTGTTTAGTATTTTTTGAACCATCCTGTGGAATCAGACAGTGGAACCGAATGAAACACAAGCTGTACGTAAAGACGGTCTGTTCCACTGAATTGTCATGCCAATTAGCAGTATATTCTTACCTCCATTCATTTAAGCACGCAACATTACGAATTAAACACCCTTTGCTTTTTAAGGAAGCACGTAATATTTTATCTTTAAGATGTTTACATTTTTTTCTTGCAAACACTGGCCACAGTACCACACAGCCTCCCATAAGCAGATATTTCTGGCATCTCTTGAAATATATGCCCCGCTCCCAGCTCCAAAATCAGATCTGTGTTAAAGAAACACTCTCTATTTGAAATCTAGGGAGTATGTTTGAAGCATTGGTTTTGTTTCTTTAACTCCACTACTTATTTTCCTAATTGCAAGGATGCTGCTTCTCTACTTCCATGTGGAGCTGCAGCACGAATAATAGAGGAAGCTACTATACAAATCTGTATACTTCATAAATGCTGCTAACAAAAATGAGCAAATTGAAAATACAGTATATTTTCAATTGACTCCAAGCTTTAGGAACCCTAAGGGTTGATTAAGATGACTTTAAAGAGTTATAAACTAGGAAGATGTATGGTTATTAAATCAATGGTGGKTTTGTAGGTACATACAATGTAACAGCAACGTCCCTTTCCTATCTTCTTGACCTAGATCATGGCGGAGATCTTCTTACAAGGCGTTTTTTGCTATTTTTTAAGTCACACAGAAAGTTATCACATCCGTTTCTGTCTCTGCTGAAATGTTACTGCTCCTTACAAAACACTAGCTAGAGTGAACCGTGCAAGACCGCCATCTATTTCGCAGGCAAGTCAGCTGGGCTTAGTTTAAACAGCCTTCAGCAGCAGCTTAAGGCAAGATATCCAAGCTTATACCAAAGCAGATGAGAAGCACTCAGTGGTCTTGCCACTTCTCTTCGGGAGAAAGGCAGTAATCATCACCAGATAAGCAGTAATGTATTAAGACCAGCACATCTGTTCCAGCAGCAAACATCTGCCTGCATCCTACTTTATCAATGTACTGACCTGGAGCTCAGCACTGTAAGGGAGCTCAGTGTTACTATCTACGATGCCTATCACGCAGACTAAGAATTTCCAGCATAGGTTAGGGGTGCTACAGGGCCCAAATGTAAGCTAGAGATGATGTCAATTATTTTGTGACTAATTTGCTTTCTGATACTTAACACTAGATGAGCAGCCTACTGAAGTTAACAGACCCTTCTGATTTTGAGCTCAGGTTACATATTGATCGCTGATGATCACCAAATCTCCACAGGCATTTGCTGTGGTCTGATCAGCTTTACTAACCTATACACCAGGAGCTCACACATAAATACCATGGCATGTAATGAAAACCTCCTTATTTCCTGTGTGATCCTCGGTTGGGAAAAGTGTTTCCCAGATTGATCATGCTGAAAGACAGGTTTTTAAATGTCAGCTTTTTTTTTCTCTGCTCATCAGTTGAGATGTGCTTCTGCGCAGCTTCAGAAGGTTGCTGCACCCACCAACCAACCTGAACCAGAGATGCTAATGCTTTTTTGGCCACAACAGACATCACCTTCATGCAGAGACATCCGAAAGTCATGTTATTCTTGCAACCAATTCCTCTGTACCATGATGGGGAGGATTCTGTCTTTAGCAAGAGGACAGATGCTCACCTCTCTGAGAGCCCCCAGAAGAGAAGGTGGCAGGGAAGAGCCCGCAGTGCACCAGTGCAGTGCATCTGGCCTGCCCACACCCACACAGTCCTTGGGAGGGGGAAAAGTGGGGTCTAGATCATGAACCGGGAGAGCCAGCCCCTGCTGATCACTAATTTTAAGTGAAGAATGGGTTTGTAATTCCAGGAAAACCAAATCAATACAGTAGCTGTGCCGTCTGCATTTTCTGTCTCCAGTGTTTGCCTCTGTAGTGCTTCAAATTTCTATTGGTGGTTTTGGTAGCCCTTTTAACATATCACTTTACGGCTGATTACGATCTCTTTAAAACCTCTGCAAGGGATTTTCCCCAGATAGATGGGGCAGTAACCACAAGGCTATTCAGTGGCTGAAGTAACATGACGTGAACGGGTTAGTCCCATCTTTTCTTTCTTGTTCTCAAGAGCTATTCAACCATACTCACAAATGGCTTTGTAAAGGGGAATCTGAATGAGGCATTTATCATTCATCTTGGGTTGAAAAGCCCTCTAACCCTGCTAGGACACAGGCTAATATATAGAAAGTGGTACTACTTGCTTCCTTCACACCTATAAGCTTGCACAAGTTTATAACACAAGTCTGAAAACTGACATAATGAAATGTGGCTATTTGAATATCCTAACTGCAAATTTATAGATTACTGCAATTCTTTGATAATTCTTAAAACACTATGAGTGCTGCCCTAAACTTTCTCAGTGACATGCAAATATAGCTTGAAAGCATTTACTGTAGTCCTCTGATAACTAAAAGGCCATTATTCCAATGACAGTATTTTCCTTTAGGGTTGATGTGCTACAATGATTAAAATATATAGACTGAGATGGTACTTTATGCATGTGCCTAGGATGCAAATACAGGCATCTCAAAGCTAGAGGCAAATAGCAAGCTATCTCAAAGGCAGCAGAAAGAGCTGGCTAGAGAAGAGCAACACGCCCCATTGAAGAGCGTGAGAAACGCCGTAAGAGGCCATGCACTTTCGTGAGTGCGAAAGGCAAGCCGTCCGCTGGCCAAAGCCAAGCATGGTCACTCTCAGTTGCCAGAGTGGCTGCGACCTCGAATCCCGGCCAAATGTTGAATAGGCAATAATCCTACGAAACAGTAATGTATACAATAGGCTCCCAGAACTAACTAATACTGCGTTTAAAAAAAAAAAAAAAAAAAAATTCAACAAGAGAAGCTTCAACTTACTTCACACAAAAATTCAATCT
>JAYKAV010003153.1:273975-341195 GCA_035582835.1 Phoebastria nigripes | reverse complement strand
AAAAAACACCCCAAAACCAAACAAAAACCCCTACCCTAAACATATTTAGTGTCTGGATATAAATTCAGACAGATTTCCTTTTTCTGCCCTGTTATATTACATTGGAAAAACCCTGCCAATGCCACAACAAAACATACACAACCAAGAAACATTTCCTGGGTAAAGAAGAGCGTTTTGACTAGTTTTTGGAGGTTCCAGTTTAGCCCTTTTTTAGTCCAYTTTCAGAGGCAGTAATATGCCTGTACAAAGTAGGCAAAGGAAGGTATAGCTGAGGCAGCGTTAATATGAGCCAAATGATTTCCCTTCTTTCAGACAGTCCGTTCACCTAAGACACAGAGTGTAAATCCCTATCAATAAATTATACTGAGATGTAATATAAGAACAAATGGAAGCCATATTAAATGTATCTGTGGATATAATTTCAAGTGCTCTTCCTACACAAACAGGCCTATAACATTTTTCCTAGTAATTAAGATGTCATTGAGTCTCACTGTTAAACTCCTGAGTCCCAACACAGACTTCCCTTTCTGACCTCTTCATTTTACAAATCAAAATAGCAAATCTAGTATTTATTTTCCCACCTTGCAGGATAAAACATCTCCATCCACAGGTTAACTCTAGCAGGCTGATCTAGGAAAATGTCATCTGAACAAGCTGAATAGTGCCCAGGCACCATTACTGCAGGACAAACAGTTAATGGTAGACCTTTTTTGTGCTGTTACAGATGAAAATTTAAGTCCTCTTTTCATAAATAAGTCAGGCAGTCTCATACCTATGGAAGGGAGGAATTCATCTACATGGCGTTTCTGATAAATACTTAAATGAGATGGGCATGGGCACTTGTGATGGATTTGGAAATTTAAATTAGTACGTGATAGCCACTGTGTTTTCTTCTGCTTTTGTGTGGACTTGTTTAACGTACTGTAGGGATGTTACACAGGGATGCTGTGTAAGTCTGTCAGTTTAACATCAAGAGTTTAAAAACAAAACCAAAAAGAGTGTTAGATATGACTACTTCTATATTCACCACTACAGAAAAGTTACATATCCACAGTAAAACACATCAGCCAAGCTAGCACAAGGATTTTCTAATTTTTGCATGCATAAAAAGCTGTGAAGATTCACTCACTTAAGTGTTCTTCCAGAAAATGATAGTGGAAATTACACTAGTGTGGAGCAATTACACACGGTGCTCTCTTCTGTAGCCAGTCCGTACACAAGCTGATGGACTTAACTCACAGCAAGACTCTAGTACGTCCTTCCAACATTCTCATCGCACACCATCTGAAGATGTGTTTTACATGGGATTAGATGACTTCCCAAGGTCCCTTCCAACCTGAACAATTCTATGATGCCTGCAGAACATTAATAATTACATCAGGTGGCCATAACCTCAGTATCTTTCACATGCAACTCAT
Organism: Phoebastria nigripes; assembly: GCA_035582835.1. Lineage (NCBI taxonomy): Eukaryota > Metazoa > Chordata > Aves > Procellariiformes > Diomedeidae > Phoebastria > Phoebastria nigripes. The sequence continues at coordinate 339,777 of JAYKAV010003153.1, read as the reverse complement.
TTCCTAATTCTTCCTTTTTACTGCAGGAGACTGCTGCACCCATCCGCCTCAGCCCAAATAACTCAATGATTTCCTTTTTACGCACAATGTGCGGCACAATACAGGGGCCACATAGTAATTTTCCCTTTCCAGCTTCCATATTTACTTCACGGAAACTTCCTTTATCGGCCACATTCATGTTCTTAGAAATGTGTTCATGTCAATAAAAATGACTTCTCATTTTATGGAAGTTCAAGGACAATGACCCAAATCCTATAAATCATTAAAAATATTTTTTCTCATAGATTCCTATGTTGCTTTTTTCTCAGTAGCAGAGAAAGCATCTTATTATAAACAGTTACATTTTTGCCCATACTAAAAATTCTGTATTAAAAATATACTAAATGAGGGACAGATGTTTAAAACAGTGGACCTACAATGAAGTATTAAATATTGCTGGCACAGTGAGTCCTTTGGTACAGTTTAGGCTCTTTTCGCAATAGGCATGTTTTCACAGCTGTAAAAGCACCAGAAATTACTGTCTTTGCTCCAATATTAATATAGAAATCAATGAAAAAATACACCAGACTGCTGAACAGATTAGACTATTGTTCAGACATTCTATTATTAATTTGCTTTTATAAATTAATATTAAACTCAAATTTTTTGAAGTTGTTCAAGAGGAATAGCATCGCTTTGAAGAGTACATGGATTATCTATGTAAAACCAAACAACTCCACTTTTTTCAAAAGAAAATCGCAAGCCTCATTAAGAAATCAAACCTGCTACTTTATTTTATGCTCAATGACAAAGCCTGACCCACAGCAGCACAGAGAAGATGGACAATCTTCTGTGATATCACTCCAAACTTATGCTGAGTATGCAGGGCTAGGATTAAAGCCCTTTTCCACAGGTACAGRTAGATGTCTTAGAGCTACAGGAACAAGAAGTGAGAAAGGGCATGGAAGAGCAGATTCTATGGTGCAGTAGATTGTGATATTAATACAAGCTAAACGTAAACATGAAGGGCAAAGAGATAACACATACAACAGAATGATAATACTAAAATCTGCAGACCTTGATCTAGTAACTGCAGGGATGAACTCGGCAAATTTATAACCACAGTAAGACCTGCTCACCACTGTACATTAATCTGGTGCTCCTGCAGGCGGAAGGGAAGAGCACATGCGATGAGCATTTCATTTTGGATCTCCTGCTACATTAAAGGTTTAATTTCTGTGTCCCAGTCTGGTGGCTCAGAGCTCCAAAATCGAACATCACAAGTTCACGCTACTGGCCAAATTTTGTCTCAGCCTGTGCTCCATTTACTTGAGCACTAAGCAAGCTGTGACCATCGTAATCCTGATGAAGTGATGCCTACTTAAGTTTGCAACCTGTCTGGAATAATAATAGGTATGAGATGTCAGCATCTCAATTTGTTTTAGTGGGTCCTACTTCAAATATCAATTAGGAACATTAATTCTTGTGACATGAAACTCTTTTACTACTCAAAGCAATAAGGAGAAGAAATGTTACAAAAATCTGCATCTATTGTTACATGAAGTGTGGAGGACTAGCTTGGACCCTTGAGGGAACTGGGAAAAAATTAATCAATTGAATGTGTAGGCTTCTAATAATCTTTGTTCAAGTTCCTGATGGAGAAGGGATGCGCTGCTGAGGAGAGACGAAGCTTGATTAAAACCTCCAAAGTCCAGAAACACTGTTTTAAAAGCTGGAAAAAAAACCTAGAAGAAAGGGCAGACCAAGACAAAATACGGGCAAGGACTCAGCATGTTGGCCAGCCCGATCAACGGGCAGGATGCTAGCATATATGGTAATAGAAACAAAACCCCACAAGGCTTACAGCCCAATAGCACAGCTCCTACTCAGTAAACAAATTCCTTGGACTGGAGACACTTTTTTGGAAGGAGTTTGTATGGCACAAATATTTCTACTCTCTCCTTGAAGCCCCAAAAAAAACAAAACCAAAAAACCACACACATACACAAAAACCAAACTGAAGATATCAACAGCCCAAGTGAAACATGATTCTCATCCTCTAGAAAGTCCCTTGTTAACCGTCTTGAGTAGGTCTTTGTTGAGTAGGTCCTACCCAACTGTGAACCCAGAGAATGAAGCTCAAACCCCATGACGTAACTAAGTAATTCTTGCCTTGAAGGGATGCCCACTGCAGGGCTGGGGGTCACTCGGCACAAGAGAGGACTGCTTGCAGTGGCAAGACCAGCGTTTGCAGGCACCAGCGCTCACAGCCAGACCCACATCTCTGTAAGCATTGCTGCTGTGGTGGGAATGTCCCACATGGAGCCCTACCAACTTCACCAGACTTCCCCCAAGCATGGAGTCCCAGCTGTGCGTGTCTGGGGACGCAGAGGCACAAAACACCAATGATGCCATGGTGGCTACCACAGCCCAGCACATAAGGAAACAAAGAGAGCCCTCACCCTTCTGGTTAGACAAAAAAAACCCAGGGGCTATAAAACATGGGGAGGAAAGGGGAAGGCGGGAATAAAAACAATCTCTGAGTAGAAAAACAGGATAAATTCATTGAATAAATTATTTACTGGAATTATTCACTTAGCTTCAATTACAATCTGTCCATTCTATCCATCATCTACATTAAATTGTAATAAATTCTTCTATTATAACTTGGCTTCATGCCTGCTGATTTACAATAGCTTATTTATTCAGAAAACAGAAGTCTGATGCTGTGCAACCTTCCACAGGATTTAGATGTGCACACCTGGACATCCCCAAAAGAGAGTTTCTTTTTGAGAAACTCATTCGTTTTCTAAATTAGAGAGAGGAGAGTGAGCGTATTATATTTAAATTGCTACCAGATACTTCGAACAACATAAAAAAGGCCCAAGATATCAGAATAATCTTAAAACAAAAATATCCTGCTGCTTTCCTGAAGAGTTTGGCATACGTCCTGTACTGAATACCCAAACGCAGTTCTGAGAATATATACGCTCTCTCCATCTTTCAGCCATCAGGTCTCTTTACTGAGCAGATGTTTTAGGATTCTTCTGAATGAAAAATATCTTGTTCTACTTTACCAGATCATCTTTGACATTCACAAAGGGCTGTACTTGAAAATTAATTACACTAGGACACAGAAAAAAGAAAAAAACATGAAGGTTGCTTTTTTATGTAATAGACATAAATAAGTTTGGTTTCCACAGCAACACAGAATGATTATTTGTTAGGAATCCCAATCTGCACTGGGATAAAACGAGCACAGGTTCAAACTAAAAGGTCTAGTTACATTGAGAGAACAGCAGAGGAAGCATGCAATTAAGTAGAGGGTTTGCAAATGTGAGAACACTGCTTAACTTCCTCCCCTCATTCCCATACTCCTGCAGCCACTACACCTATAAACTGATCAGACTGACACTGTATTTTTAATTCTATATACACTGTATTTTTTACATCTTCCTTGACTTCAGCACAGCATGTATCATATTATGGAGGAAAAGCAGAAATAAATAAGTAAAAAGGTGAGCAAAATTGACTTTTATACATTTTAACAGTAGTCTGTGAATCAACACTACAAAGCAAGAGATAACCAAGGCCTTACAGGTCTGTTTTACCAGGGGCAGCTGCTGGAGCCGCAGGACAGGGCCAGCTTCTACCCACATGGGCAATTCTGAAGGCACAAGTTAAACCAGCTGGGTGGGGGGGTGGCTCTGAACAGGATAGATTTGTTCTGTCCCTGGCGAAAGATCAAGCACAACATAGAAAATATCAGAAAAACTCCACTGTAAATTCATATACACGTTTCAAGAACCTGAGAGCACCTTGGACGCAGCCACTTCAGATCCTTAATGAGACAAGAATCAACGTTTTCAAATCTGTATCTCACAAAAACCACTAGACATCATACCAATAAGAGGAAACAGATATGTACTTTCTGCCTCACTCCTTACAGGAGTGGCACAGGGTTTTATTTTGCTAATATCAACACGTTCTTCTATGCTAGAAGTGCTTTTGTAATCCTGAAAACACAATAGCACTACTTCCATGTCGTTTCATTGCTGATGTCTACTACTATTAAAGAGTAAGCATATACTTCAAAACTATAATTCACTTAGCTAGTTACCAGAGCCAGTATTATGTGAATAAGCTTGATATATCTCTGTTCCTAACCTATCAGAAAACAATTTATGGAATCTAATAAATTAAAAATTAATTGTCTCCAGCAACCATATATTTCACAATAAATGTATGCTCTTTGATCACAACTGACTGTGCTATGTTCTAATTAATTTTTTTACAGAACTTTGCTATTGCCCCTTAAATGGATTTTATACACAAGACTAATCAGCTAGCATTTTCAGCTGTGCCTTTGTCTTTTCACCTTCCAACCAAGTTAAAAATTCACAGAATTCTAGTAGTTATGGCATAGCTTTCTACATATGTGCCATTTCAGTTTATGAAAGCAAAGACCCATATTTCTCCTTTGCTTTCTTGACCCCAACAGGCATGTAATAGAGATAAATACATCCTGATAGCTTAAGGACTTGCTTCTAGACTAGATGACCGTGGAAATGAATCCCTCTCTAGCTCTCAATTACTTTTTTAACCAGTGAAAAGTACTGGAATTATTCAGTCACTGTGTATCCCCTCCACGATCTTCTGAGACAGGAATAGAGCCATCTGATATTGCTGTTTGAAATGGCATGGTAGCCAGCATGGAGTAGCATTTTGGCCCTGTTTCTGCTGGGGTGCTGTAACTTCCCATATGTGAGTATCTCTTCCTGTATCAATGACCAGGAACCTGGAAAAAACATTTATGAGCGCAATACAAAATCTCTAATTCAGACTGGATGGTCTATGCACACGTTATTCTATGCATCTGATGTGTAGATTCTGGCATCAGATTTAGGGAACGAAAATAATGGTAAGGGTGGGGTAGAAGGCATTAGTCTGGGGAGAAAAGTAAAGGAGGAACGAGGAGGTTGGCCATTGACACTATTTACCTCCTGCTTTGCCATGGGAGCTAGATCCTGTTCACTTGCGGGACTGATATGGAATTAAAAATTCTAATTGATTAGAAAAAGAACTCTACTGTCTTGACCAAATCTTCCTCTGTCTTTACACATTCATGTAGAAAGGTCTAAGGCTCTTTGCATGGATAGCACCATCGTTGTCCTYGCTTACAAGTAATAAACTATTCCTGTCTACCTACCATTAATCTCTGAAGTGCAGTACAATGCAAACACTTAAGCTATGAAAGATGCTCTAGTACATTTTATATATGCACATATATACACATACGCGTATGTTTTGAAAAGCAAAAAAAAAAAAAAAAWGCTTGAGGAAATGAAAAAAGCATCCCATAAATTCCAATGAATTCCCAGTGAGAAAGAGAACAGCAAATTTAGCCTCAGCATCAGGCATCGCTGCACAACACAAAATTCTTGTTGCATACCATGTGGTCTAGAGACACCAGTAAAGTTGGCAGAATATCCATTTAAGAAAAGGTCAGAAAAGTGTCTCTCTAGAGTGACATAAGTATATAAGGATCCTGCCTTGGGATACAGCCGTAAGTCAGCTGACCCTTGGAGATCTCTTTCAGCATTTTTCTATGACTCTGTAAGAATTAGGGTTATGGGGATTTTAAAAACTGGTATTTTAAAAACATTCTTTGCTCTATGGAGGAACTCTGACAAGAGGTATTCTTACACTTTGATACTGTCTTCCTATGGGCTGATATTACAATGAATAAGTAGGAATATGCAGAAATTAAATGGACTTTGGATTATGGGGTGGGGATTTTTTTTTGCATGTACAGACCATACAAGACCTTTTCTGTTAAATGCTCAAAAATTAAAATAAATTCTGTAATACAGACAGGAAGTCAGTGCAATGGGAACCAAATGGGAGTAATGGGACCCAGGTGGTTGGAATGGGTACAAAAAAACCACATAGATGGCCATGTACGGCACAAATTGGAGCCTGGAGATTATTATAACTGGAACCTTCCAAAAGAAAGAATGGCTGTAAACTGTTAACTGTATCAATGCAAACATCTTGGTATCTTACCACTGAGGAACGGGTGGGGATGGGGAAGTGTATAATTTCCTTAGCTAATACAACCTGATGTGTTTGTGCTGAAACTGTACCATATTGAGGAATATATCGGTATAGGGCATCATATGCACATAATTTTAACTCTTGATTAGGATGAGACCCGAGCGTAACAGAAGTGGTTCCTTCCCCAAGTTGAGATGGAATTGACTTTAAATTTGAGTCAAGGAACAGASAGCCATACTGCTTCAAAAGTCACAGGACAAAATTGTCAGTTTCGTATAATTAACGGTAATAAGCAGAATCAGAGGAAGTCCATTATTCAGTACATAAGCTAGGGCAAATACACTTAAGCTTTAGTAATATAATATAGTGTGGGTCACTGAAATACCTTCACTTACTTATCTACCTCTCTATTTATTCCAAGGCAGAGGACTAACATCTCTGTACAAAAAAGGTCATGTACAAAGCACATCTAACTGATGAACAAAGCTCTCTTGGATGAAAAATAAATACCTTTAAGAGGTTTTTCATTAAGAGAAAGAATATCCACAATATGGTACAAAATGGTAACAGCTAGCCTAAGAGAAAGAGGCAAAAAGGATTTCTGGCATTAGATGTATACGGTTAATACCCTGAAAGAACGTAGGGAGACTTTTTAAGCCCTGACTAGCCCCATTGACAGCAGAAGATATACTGACAGGGAACTAAGAGCCCCTGCCCAGGACTTTGTAGATTTGCATTTTATAAAGGTGTCCAGCAAAACATGCAACACAAGGACAGTGTACTGGTTTTAATACTCTGCTGCTGCTGCAGAAAGATTGAGAAAGTGCACACCATTTTTCTTGTTGCATTTAATAAAGCAGTAGGGCTTGCTTGGCTCCTCTGGCATTCTGTGATAGGTGAAGTCTGCTTTTGAGCTCTTTTTTTAGGAGGAGGGAGTAATTTTTTGGCAGAGGAGGGAAAGACAGAGGGAAGACGTTGCTGCTGTATATCATGGTCCAGTCTGAAATCTTTAGAAACACTTTATATGTATACATCCATGTTGTACACTGATGAAATATCATTTTAGCATCAGCGACTAGTGTAGCTACCCTACCAAAGACCAATGAACCAAAAATTGAACTTCTAAAGTCCTGAGTAATGTGGAATGTTTAACTTATTCAAATCTATACTGTCCAAAGAAATAGATATTATTTTCTCCTACTTAGATTACACATCACCCCAAGAACAAAAATATTCAAAGTACGTATTATTAACAATGTATAGTTTTGGGGGTTACTGTTTTCCATTGTAGGGCCATTCATTTGGGTATATTTCATTGTTTGTTAATCTTTTATCTTTTTCCTTTTTTTTCCTTTTTTTTTTTTTTAAAAATGAGAACCAAAGCCTTTGTGGCATATAGCATAAAAATAAAAAACCGGAAAGGAACAGTGAGGAAGCAATCAGAAATTTGTAAAACCATACAGAATGTAAACAAGAAAAGAACCAAGCACTCTGGATGTTAAAAGCAAATGGAAGCAAAAGTCAGTTTCAAGATGGTAACAGAGTAAGACCAAAAACCAGAGCCAACACCATCAGGTTGTCTGCCTTTAGATTATAGGTCAATGTAGAGGACTTTTTTTTTCTTTTTTTTTTAATTAGAAGGTTAAAAATATGAAATGTCAAACTTCTGGAAAACAGAAGAACAGAGAAGATGAAGTGAATTCATAAAACACAAAATACATCAACATTGTGAATAAATAACATCCATATAAGTTTGGTGCCAGTAACCCAGTCGATATATTTTCTGATGGTAAACAGCCTGAAAGAGGTGGCTGGCCTTTACTGGAGTAAGAGAATAGATTTAAGTAAATCCCATGTGAAAACGAAATGAAAAACATCTGCTAAGGACACAAATGGTTTGTTGGCTGACGTCAACCATGGGAAAGCTTCCAGTATATCAGCTCTGGGCTTGCCAGCAGGTGTTGCTGCAATTATTCAGAACAATTAGAGGTGATATTTCCAAAAGCAGGGAGACAAGAGGGCCGATAAATAAGGCAAGCATGATACTGTCAACAACTGAAATGTAAGAATTTCTCATAAATCCTTGGAGGACCTGTGCAGCAAAGTATTTTAAAGCTAGCCACCAGGGCCTCAAACTTTACCAGTCATACCCATGTGAAATAATATCCTCCTCCATGACCGATGCCACTGAAATCCCTGAAACAACCTGATTTCTAAGATACCTCCTTTACTATGGAGTGGAATCTCACCTTAACAAAGAGAAATATAACCTAGAGAGAATATGACAGATAATATTTTCAGATAGCATGTATTTGAGTGTGTGTATTTATTTTTAATAAACATGAACTTTCACTAATGTTGAAATTCATTATTACTTAGATTAACTAACTTGATTAGTCTCATTACACATTTTCCTTTCTCTTTTCCTTTGTGGAAGATTTCCAGTATTTCTATTCTTTCACTGTGGCTATGCTCCAGCTTACAATAAGGCATAAAACTCAGCTCTAATGTTTAGACGTAAGGTTTCTCAATATACTTTGAGTATGACTATACATACAATATTCTCCAGCTGGGCATACAGGCTAGCATTACTTTGTAGATCAACACCAAACACAGCATAAATTCACCTAATCCTAAAATCTCCCCTTTCTTCCCAGTAATGAACTGCATCAATCACACCCCACAACATCAGGATTTTTTAGGGAACATTCTCAAAATTATGTCCACCTCATGATATGCTCTCCAGCCTGATTTAAATTGCATTCTTAATTCATTCATCATTTTGAAAGAAATCAGAGCTTGTTTTAATTTTTTTTTAAACCATTCATCTTTCTAACTACCTTGAACTCTAGATAAGAAAAAGTCTATTAAAAAACCCAAACTGGACATCATATGACTTGCATCATTTTGAACCATTGATTTACTGCTCACGGAAAGCAACCAAGAAGTGTAGTGGCTTCTTCACACTGAACGGCATCATGACCCTGCATCCCTTGATTTGCTGTCTTGCTGTTAGAGTTTTATTGCTGACTTCAGCGGACTCTACATCAAAAGCAAAACCCTCTGTCATTTACATCATGCCCTGCATTTCGTGGAAAACCTGAACTGAAAAAAGATAGCAACTTTTACTTCATTTGAGTTAGAGAGCTAGGCTGATGCCCCAAGGCAAATATGCCTGCTTATTTCAATGTTATATTATGGAGACGTCATCTGGATGCCTGGCCTCAGGACCAAGAGTCAGTCCCTCCTCCCAGGCACATTTTACAAAGTACTGACGGACTCAGTACAGGTGGAGTAACCACATGGCACTTCATTTTTCTTTTTTATAATTAATTTCCAATCGTTCATATGCTTAGAGCTGAAAGTTAATTACATGCTCAAGTCACTTACTCTGAGATTAAATGGCCCCAATTCCTCGTGTGCCCAGAATAAGTTACTTAACACACTCTCAGCTTTCATCTTAAAAGCATGCATGTTGCCGTTTCCCTACAGGAAAGAAGCATTAACGGAGACTTTCAAAATCTTCTCAGGATGCAAATTACTATTTAAGTGGCAGATACTACTTTATTCTAAAGAGCTCTGAGGGTGGAAAAAGTTAAGATGCTGCTAACTGGCAGAAATATTCAAAAACCTCCATGAGAGAAATAAGACCTGGTAGTGCAAGTATAGGATGAAACGTGGTTTGGCAGAAGTGAAACAATGAAATTCAATATTTGTCTTACAATGACTCCAAGGTACATTTTCTTAATCTACAAGTTTAAAACAAACAGACCAGAAAAATAAGAAAACAAGTTGTTCTTCTAACAGCCCGCTTTACAAACCACACCTGGAGCCTGACCTGAAGTCACACTGCATGCTCTCTGGCTCATGTTAGAAAGCAATTAAAAATTTTGTTGATGATCAACAAACCAGAATAGAATCCAGCTCATTTTCTCATACTGCTATAGAGCCAATAAAAGTAAAAAGTCATCAGCATTTATTTTTGAACTAAGGAAAGCAGATATATCTTGGAAGAGAGACAGATTTTGGATCTCTGGAGAAGGATGATAGCATTTGTACACAGTCATTTTCTGACCATATATGCACTTTACAAACAATTCCCCTATCCCACAGCATCTTAGCTGGACTTGTTCAAAACTGGGAAAGCGACTGCATTTTAAATAGCATCCCTTTCCAGCCACATCCAGCGGGTATGTGATTTCCTTCCTTCAAACTGTTGAAAAGGGCTGCAGAAAAACTCTTTGCCTAGTGACAGATGCACAGCTGCGCTCGGTGGCTTAGGAAATGGAGTTACTACCTGCCATGCGACGCCTGCGCTATTATCATGGAGTAAGAAACATCTTTGTTCTAACTAGGTATAAAATAAAGCAAAAATCTTGTACCATACATGCGTTTCTTCATCTTTTCGGGAAGCAAAGCAGGATGGTTTGAGAGAGAGACAGCTAGCCCGCACTGCTGCCTCCGCTCACATGATGCTGCTTTTGGAGGGACAGGCTGTGAAGCCAAAGCAGCGCAGCTGGGGGGCTGGGGACACGCGGGAGAAGTGCTCTGACAGCCCCTCTGAACGTAGAGGAAAGGGACACCGGGTTGGAACCTGACTTAGAGACTGGCTGAGACAAGGCAGCCCTGAGCAAATGCAAGGGTAATCCTTTCAAATTTGTTCCATTATCGTGCTGAGAAAACATGAGATAAAAGCTACTCTCAAAGCCACAGTGACCCTGTGCACTACGTGTGGAGGAGACAAGCAGTGTAAAGAAGGAATAGAGATGAACATCAGCTGGCACCTACCTGGCCCCGCTCTTACTGGCACAAGATAGCTAAAGGCCACGTATCTACTAAAGCAACCAGAACTACGACGCTACACGTGCATCAAACTTATTAGACATGCACTTTTCAGCACAAGGAGAAAGGAATTATCCCAAGTGAAAAACATCCCAAGCAAAGGGCATGGCATAGCATATCACCTCGCATGCTCACCTCCGCAGGTGCCAGGAGCCCCTGGGCAGCTGCTGTCTAACCCTCAGGGCTGCAAAGGGCTGCCCACCAACTGCACCTACCGTGGGCCAGTCCCCAAATTCACTGGCCACAAGAGGGTGCCGGCAGAACTGGTTTCCTCCAAGCCAAGGCGACGGCGGGGCTCTGGGCAAAAGCTGGGCAACCCAGCTCCGGGACAACCTGGGCCAGGTTTCAGTGCGCTTGCCTCTGTTAAAGGCTCTCACAGCATCAGAAGGAAGAGTATTTTAGCACACAAAAAAAATTAATTAGCAAGAGAAAGGGTTACAAACTCCATAATTCACAGGTCCCACATTAATGATTAGCTAACCGAACTAGCCGCCCAGTTGGTAATTCGATTCGTTGGAAAGGAAAAGGCACTCTACGGACCTTGAAAGGTTTTAGCAGAACTGCGTGTCCCAGGTCACCCTGCTTCCCCCTGCCTTCACCATCTCATTGTCAAGCTCAATTTGCCAGCAAGGTCCTGACAATAAACACAAAGATACATTTCAAGGTTAGTAGGCAAAACTCTTGCTGGATGTCATGACGAGCCATTGTAGTGATGAAGTAAAGGAGATGCAGGGACGGAAAGGGTTGGGGTTTTTGTTTTGCTTAGCAAATGGCATAGCCTTATTCAATTACCACCCTTCATTTATTTTATCTTGATCATTAATACTTCATATGTACCTATGACTGCTAAAAGTAAGCAGAAAAACATTCCTGGGAAGTTGAAGGGTATTATTTATGGCTTAGAGGGATGAATGAATGGTCTGCTAAACTGTCTAGATACTGATATGTAATTTTCCAAGTCAAAGCACTGGGACAATGTGCTTGTTAATTAAAAATCACGCTTTACACTTATGCTTTCTGAGGTGGGATGAAATACAGTAAATAACTACGATTCACTGCAGTATTTTAATTTTTACAGAAACCATGGTCCCACTTCAGTGCCCTGGCACATAGTGCAAAGTCTAAGTAAAGGGTATGCTGACCTTAAGAGAGAGATTTCAAACATATGGCCTGTGGGCCAAGTAACAATGTGGGCTGCAAAGGATTAAGAAAAATCAGAATATTTTGTCCTCTGCTTTGAGAAATGCATTCTCGAGTGCCAGTTTGATATAGGAAGCAACAGGCTGAAGACTTTCAATTTGCAGTTTAGAACATAGAGTAGTTGCCTGGTTCTTCCTCTGCATGGTCACTGTTTGAAGCACTATTATTTTGTTGGGGTCATCCGTGTTAAAGTCTGCCCATATTAGCCAATACGAAAGACAGCATCTAAACTAAAAAGCACATTAAAAGCTCCAGCTCTTTTCCCAAACCCTTCTTTCTGTATAGTCAAGGAGGTTTTGTGCATTTCTAACTCCTGAAGTACGAGAATGTCAATCTAGGTCAGATTTCAAGATGTGTCTGGGGCTACCAGTACTCAGCAGTTTAACTCTGAACCACAGAGAAGTGTTAGCAATGACAGTATATTTTTTTACACGATTATTAAACACTACAAAGAAATTAGAAGCAGCAGTAGACCAAAAAAATATATTTTTTTTAAATGCCATGAAAACCTGAGTCCTCTTCACGCTGTAAGTACTCACATATCATGTCATAGACTAAGATAAACTTGAAAGGACTGTTCACACTGCAAATGCTATTTCTAAACCAACATTAACGAGCAACCACGTGTAATTCTCTGCATTCTTGGTCTGCCTAAATGAGCACTGGTTAAGCGAATAAGTCTTGCTCAAATAAGACTGGACTTCCTGTGTGTGGGGAAAAAGATAAAGGTCAGTGATCAAGGGACTTAGTGCCCACAAATACAGTCTTCTGTAAACACACGTGTTGTTGAATGTGCACCTGCTCTCAGGCCAAGCAGCGTTTCCCTCAGACATTAAATACTCTCATGGTATCTATACATAACGTTGTCGATGTAACCACTTTAACTAAAGTTTTCTTACCCATAGGGGAAATTCAATGATAAAAAGCTCTTGGTAGTGATTTGCAAATACAAATCAAACTGCAAAATCCAATACTCGCTACCCATTCAATGTAAATTCCAATGCCAGTTCAGTTTTTAAATATCCGTGGCATCATACCAATAACATCGCTGTACGGGAAACCTACAGGCAGGGTTCAAAAGTTCTGATTAGGAAGGTTTTCAGGTTAGGAAAAGAATATGCCCAGCCATAAATTTAAAGGTGGAAGAAATAGAAAAGGCAAAATCACTTCTGGGAGAGATGGGAGCCAAACAGGAGCTCGCTTAAATACAGGAAGAGTACTGACTCCCAAAACATAAACTGTTTTCTTTGGTTGCATAAGTGCATTTTTGCTTTTTTTATTTGCTCTCAAGTTTATTACAAAACCTGAAGAGCTCCCAAAGTTATCATCAGCAGGCTATGGCAACGAAAAGATGCAAGTGCCACTCTTCTGACACTAAAAAATATCACAATTGAGGCGACACTGGCATAACAAGTAAATTTCTGCCCATTTTCCCATCTCTGTATGGGAACATATATTTTTTAAAAAGAACAAAACAATGCAGAGGAAACCAACCTGAAGATGAAAATAAATACTGCAATGTATATTACTAGGAAACGGTTTGCCCCAAGATGAAGTCTGAATGGGGGATGGCCTAGTAGAGATAGCCAAGAAATCTGATAGAAAGGAGTATTTTTAAAAAACAAATTGAGAGATTTTACTCTTCAATCTCTTGAAACCAAGATCTTTCAAAAAGATTTCCTCAAAAATCTCAAAGGGGAAGACAGAATATTACTCCAGAATACCTAATAGCCTGCTCTGAATTATAGAATTTGAAACAAAAATCACTATTTCTTAAGACAGATCACAAGACACAGAATGACTCAATAGCCCAGACGTTAGAAGAGTCACTTACAATATGGGAGATCCAGGTCTGAGTCCCCAGTCCAGTAAACATCTCAGTGTATGTACAAAGAGAAATAGCCTCGGGTGGAGAGGCTTGAGGAGCTCTCAGTATTTCATAAGCTAGTGTGGGAAGTGCTCAGCTGCAGTGTGGGAAATGAGGGCCCACATCCCTGACCTGAATCAGGCAAACCCATGAGATTAAACTTGAATCCTTCACAACCCACATATGGGCTCTCTCCATCAAGTATCAGCTATTTAACATAATGGTCTTTATAGTTCTGGTCCTGACTAGAAACTCATTCCCAGATCCAAAACAGCTTTCCCAATTAAAATTTCTTCAAAATTGGTGTGTTATAAGCTAAGCTCCCATATTGGCATACCACCATTAGAAATAACATCGGAAATCATGCTCAGCCCTCTCCCCGCCCTGATAAATCACCCCCAGGGACTGCCTATGTTACTTGTGCAGCATACCTTGTGTAAGGACTCCAAAGGACTACCTTCAACCAAGGCATACACCTATTTCTATAAAGTTACCTTTACATGTACACATGCATACTTTTTTTTTTAAAGTCTATTCCTCCCTTCCTTTTTTCACATGTACTTTTTTTGGCTATGCCATAATCTCATTTCCCCCATGAATGCAGAGCATGGATGATGCTGTTGTGTCAACCTGATTACCTAGTTCTGATGAGGAGTCCTCAAATGGAACATGAGAGCAAGCTAAATAGCAAGCAAACACAACATGAAAGCAAACGTCTCAGTTTACACCATCCCTGGAAACGCAGCTGCTAAAGCTGAAGTTATACAATGAGTTTCAAGCTCCAGAATGCCTAAGAAAAGAGGCAGGCTGGCTTTTGATGTTCAAAAAACCAAAGATAACCCACATCCAACCCCAAACACAACATGGTCGTAAAGAGACAGAGCCATGCCCGCTAATGTATTTCTATGTCTTTGCTCCTGCTCCAATTATTAATAGGGGAAGGAGGGCATCATAAAAAAGTTACCCTTCTGTCCTTCCCTGTGAAGCCTTCCTAGCCTTCAGTTTTGTAATATCTCTGGAAGGCAACTTCAGCCTCACTTAGCCTGGGAGTTCATCCCACCCTAGCAGGTAACCACGTGACAGCCCTCCCAGGCATATTAACAATAGTCAAAAAGCCCCAGCATTAACCCCTGCAACACTCAATGCTGTTACAATTCCTACAGACACAAGTGCTAAAGAGGCAGCGTGTGACTTTTCTCACCCCAGCCCCAGCAGGTAGTTGGAGTTTCCATGGATAATCCCAGCTATCAGAGAGAAAATCTCTGCCTCTAACGTGACCCATTAGCACAGAGTTCACTGATCAGTAGGTTAACATACCATTAAAGCATCTCTCTGTGGGGTTTAGGAAGGGTCAAGAAAACTCCATCACAAAGAACAAAAATACCTACAGAGCTTATACGTGGTTATACCAAGATCTTCATGAACAGGTCAAATTCAGCTCAGAGGCTATTGTCTTCCCTGGAGCAAGACCAGCAAAATCTGCAATCCTGACGTTATTCTCCACAACTTCCCTTGAATGTCACTTAAATATGCAAAATAGAAAATGTTTTACTAAATTATACGGGAAAGCAAACAACCTACTTCATTGCAAGGTCGGCTGGATACCATTCTGCATCAGCTACTCCACAACACRCTTGCAGTTTATGGTCCCTGGTTATAAATGAGAGACCTTTTTTTTTTTACCCGTTACTAACAGGTAAGCCACATTAACACAAGGTAATGATATACACACAGGCAGTTACTGAAGAACAGTTTATGCTTTGTAAGGACCATGCAAGTTCACCAATGGTAAATCATTTGTATGCCTATAGTAGTAAAAGGCACAGTAATAATAAAATACAGTAATAGTAAAAACCGTCAAGGCTGTGATCATCTAGGGATGTACAGTCATAACAATGCAACTCTGAGGATGTGGACTAATACCTAGTAATCTGCTGTGTCCAGATACACCATGCTAAGTCCCTTTTCAACTACTGTACTTTCTCTTACTTCTTATTAGTTGCTTTTTGGCCAAGATACTAGACAAAAGAACACCCATATCACCTTCAAACAGAAGCAGAGATAAATTTGGGTAAGGAAGAGGGGAAAAAATAGGAGGTTTCAGCTTGCATTTATCATTTATTCATAAACCCCAAAGAGATGCGATAGTACTGTCCTCTATAAAATTCACTGGTTAGAAGGCAGCTGATTCTTTCTCCGCCCCCCCCATGTACTGGGCAAATAGCTCCATAATGAGAGAATCTCCCAGCAGATTAGTTTTATTAGTGTTAATTGTCCATATAACACACATTTCTGTCTCGCCTGTTGCATTTCCCAAAGTAGTTTCTTAGTGTTTGTGATAACAAGTGTTCTAACCAAAATGTAGAATATATGATACACATAGGAAATAATGATCATCATGATCATTAAATATATACAAGTTTTTCTACAGGTTCTCATATAGACTGCTTTTCTTATCTGGAAACCACCACTGTTCTTACCCTTTACTTGCTAAGTCTTAAACTGGTGGATAGTGGCTTACGTTACATGCCCCRTGCATGCAAAACTTTGGTGTTAACAAGTAAAGTTAAGGATCTAATGTGAGCCCTATCTTGCATTTCCTTTTATTTGTTAGTTTGAGTCTCAAGCTTAAAGTTATTTTAACTCACTTTTGTTTTCAACACTTATTCAGTATGTGTCTAACACCCTCTGGAGTTGCAAGCCACCCTCCCACTCACCCCCAAAAATCTTCAACCAGTGCCAAAGTCTATATTTTCTTAACTTAAAGAAGTAATTCCAGGGCTGTCAACTGATAAATTTCATTCAGGGAAACACTGTGTTCTTTAAGCAACACATTAATCTTCTCTGACCTAACCATAGTAAACATCAATGTTGAATTGTACAGATTTCACATGTTGCTGCCAGGAGAGCGTTTTAGAAGAATTATCCCCTTTTTAGGTAACCTGGCTTTTAAAATTATACCCTAGAATATGCAAACAAAGAAGACTAATGAACTCAGCAGCCTGTATGCATTGAGGAGGCTGCTGAAAAAGATACTGTGAGTAATGGAAAAAGGTTCATTTTTCAAAAGCTGTAGGGAGCTGCATGTGTGAAGGTAGGCGAGGGAGAATCTCTCTTTTACCATGGTTGTAACAGTTTGCTGTAAACACTCATTTCCCTCCTGTTATCTGGGAATATCCTGCAGGGGTGTGTGTTCTATGTCACCTTGAACAATTCACGAAGGAGGAGGAATTTTTCTCTCCTAATAACCCACTTGCCTCTCCACCATTTTTTTTTATCTTTTAAACTGAGGTATGCAAGAACATCCATTAACTCCTGTCCTGCTCCTCATAGAAAACCACGGTTATTGCAGTATTGACCTCAATTGCTAATGTAACAGCAGACAGAAGTTTGAGCAGAACTTCCTGTCTTCTGCTACTAAAAGCAGTGCGTATAGGATAGCAGGCTTGCCATGCAAGTACAACCATCCATATACATCAAGAAACGGATGCTTTAAAAGGCTACCTAGACATTACTACGAGATAGTATTTTAAATGTCCCGCACTACTTTCTGTAGTGGAAGTAGACTGTGTGTATTTCTTCTCTGATGCTAACTGACCTTTTCAAGCATGCTGCTAAATGAAGAAACAACCTGATATTCCTCTGTAACTGTATACAAAATCCCCGCGCATGCAGAACATCCTTACGCAGCAGGCAGCACTACGCCTCAGTCACAACACGGACTGAGCTCTTGACGCAGTGCCCTCGAAGGGCAGAGAGCTGGCTGGGACGCTGGAGGTAAAAGTGACACTAAATCAATTACTTACCCTCAAATGTCTTGTTTTAAATCTGTTGCTTCCACCTGGTCATAACGTGAAGCAGGACTGCTATGATTCACCAAGAGAAGATTAAACTTGACACAGGGGATTTATTTAATGTTGCTTAAATAACAGAAATCTGAAATAAAATCGCCCTCAGTTCAGCCAAGATTTCTCTTGCACTCCCCCTCCGTCTTTCTTTCCAGGACTGCTACATAGTGGTCTATAAATACTGGCCCCAACACTTGCTCAGTGCTTTCCTTGCCGATGGCACAGGTCGGTGTTACTGTACGCCGTGGCATGGCTCAGATGAAGTTCTCAGCTGCTCAGACAAAGCCACGGACTGGCTCCCCACCCCGCCTGCCTGGAAATACCGTGCTGCTGCCAGCTTTACAGATGCTGCGGGCCTTTCCTCCAGGCCCAGATCAGGCACAGAAGGGTAATTATGAGGCTCGTCTGAAAAAAAAATTACAGCTTTTTGCAAGCAGGTGGAAAAATGGGGGAGGGAGAAGGAGGAGGAAGCACTTCTGTTTCAGCCCCCTTACAGTGCACATCTACATACCATCTAGCTATGATTATAGAATTCAATTCCCAGATAATGTGGATGTCAAAAAATTCTGCAAAAACATCTTCTGTAAAACCAGCTCTCCAAACTGAAGAAGGTGTGTGTTTGTCATCGAATTCACGCAAGAGCATTAAGACTATACGGGTATTCACAGTGTGATGAAAAATACACATTAACGTCGCCTCCCAAAATTTCTGTCAGTAGTCAGGTATTTGGTGCCCAAATTAGTATTTCATAATTATGCACAGCATGACAGTAAGCATGAGACATCACCGGGGGCAGGAATCCACAATCCTGCCTGGCAATAAATATGAGTTTCAAAGTCTAAAAATCCTTCCAAAAAGCAGAACCACCATCTCTATGAACCCCCATAGAAACAGGGCTGTTAAGAGACAGGTGCCTTAAAGTGGAAATTGAAAAGAAGACGGCAAGACCGGCACAAACAAGTCTGTATTTGATGCATGCCCTCAGAGTACACTGTGGGACAGGGTCCACAAAGGCAGATAAATGTCCTGCCTTTAATCAAAACCTTAGATGCCATAACTGGGAGTTTTTGCCCAAGTAAAACATAAACAACATCATAACTGCATTAACCACTAAGAGCTATAGGAGTTTTACTTCAAAATCGGTGTCTTTTTAAGGTAGCTTATGACCATGACATTTTCCTTGCCCTCCATACTTTCCCTAGGACATTATCTATACATAAATTTAAGTCTGTTCCGAGGCTTACAGGACCATCAAGCTTGTGTGATTAAGACAATGCAGTTTCTGCAGCCACCGGCACAGCCTGGCATAATCCAGTGGCTAGCATCCCTGCACACCTTTGAGGTTACCACCGAGGTCATGGCCAGTGCTCACCCACCCGTTTGCAGTTCAGTCAAGCAGAGAAGCTTTAATAGGAAGTTTGGAACAACACAGGAATTTCATCTCCTGCATCTAGTGAAAGATATGTTAACTCTTACTGCTTTACTTTCACTACTTGCATCAATAACAGCTTTTGGAAGTGCTCCTAGTACCTTGTTCACAGAGTTAAGGCTCTCCTTTCATATGATTTATTTATTTTTATTGTACAGCTTGAAAAACTAAGTTTATCATTAGTAATACACCAGTACTGAAGTGGACTTTGTTTAAATGAACACTGTTTATAAAACGTTGGTTTAGAAGCTCTTCATTAATACCACAGAAACCTTTTGTCTTTAAATGAAAATACATTTTGATGACATGGGTAATTGCTAAGCCTTGGTGAACTGCCAGATGCAAAGTCTTCCGACTAATTTGCTCATCACAAGTTTCTCAGTCATAAAACTCCTGCACACGGCTCTCATCCTCAATGATGTACATGACAGTTTCATAATATCATTCCATCAAACTTTTAAGCTGCCACAAATAAATCCCTGAACAACCAGAAACCAGAGTGGTTTAATAAAACTGAGCAAGCAGTTGAAGTATTTATCATAGCTTTATGCGTAGTATAAGGTCAAAACATATTCTTTGACATCCACATCTGCAAAATAGAGAATTATCTTAGATTTTTGGAAATGATACAGGAGAAGCCTATAATTTTAACGAAACATATACATCCCTCTACTTCTGGAAACAAATACGCAGCATCACTTTACCATACCACATCACTACCATTCCACACAAAAGCAAAAGGAGACATGTAAACAACAGCAAGAGGAGGATACCACAAATACTTCTGTTAGTGAAGGCTTGTTTTTTAACAATACATTTATTTGGCATCGCACATGCAGAGGGGTTACAACACAGGTGATGAAGCACACAAAACCCACATCATTGACATCAGAAAATACAAGGGCAGTGAGCTGACAAAAAATGAGAGCATAACATGCTGGAAAAGTCTGACAGCACTGAGCGGATGAGTGTTGGAGGGGGGCAAGGGAGGAACAGCAGTGTTAGCCAAACATTCAAGAAAAAAATCCTAGTTTTTTAACAAAATGTCAACAGAACCTCTTAAAATCCACAGTCAGCATAAAATACCTTGTTAGAGCTCATCTGTTGGAAAAGACAAGGAGTTCGGTTTTTGACTCCAAGCAATGTTCATTCAATTCACCAGGACACAAGGTTTTCCCAAATACAAAGTCCATTCTCCACCAATATGGGAACTACAAAGTTTGCCTTAAGTTTGAGAAACACTTTTATCCAATCTCACATTCTTTTTTTTTTTAAATTGAGACTGCTTATTTTCCTGATTCTTCTCAACTAAAAAATTTAGCCCAATACCCTACAAGGATTAAAACCAAATTATTGTCATTCATCACCTGGTGAACATCATGACTGTCCCCATTCACTTAATTAGTGTCCTGGTTTTGGCTGGGTTAGAGTTAATTTTCTTTCTAGTAGCTGGTATAGTGCTGTGTTTTGGATTTTTTTTGATTTAGGATAATAATAAAGTTGATAACACACTGATGTTTTAGTTGTTGCTACGCAGTCAAGGACTTTTCAGCTTCCCATACTGGCCTGCCAGCGAGGAGGCTGGAGGTGCACAAGAAATTGGGAGGGGACACAGCCAGGACAGCTGACCCAAACTGGCCAAAGGGATATCCCATACCATATGACGTCATGCTCAGCATATAAACTGGAGGGAGTTGGCCGGGGCACGGCTGCTGCTCGGGGACAGGCTGAGCATCGGTCAGTTGGTGGTGAGCAATTTTTTCATTTGCATCACTTGTCTTTCTTGGGTTTTATTTTTCTCTCTTTTTGTTATTTTCCTTTTCATTACAATTTATTATTATTATGATTATTATGATATTATTTTATTTCAACTATTAAACTGTCTTTATCTCAACCCACAAGTGTTCTCACTTTTACTCTTCTAATTCTCTCCCCCATCCCACTAGGGGGGAGGAGGGGGTGAGCGAGCAGCTGTGTGGTGCTTAGTTGCCGGCTGGGGCTAAACCACAACAATTAGTCAAGGAAAAAAAAGTCTCATGTGTCCCAGTGTTACAAATGATAACGTACATTAAAATCTCACAGCTAGAGTGTGCATAATGTAGAAGAAGTGGATGCTAATTTGGGTCACCCTAATATTTTCTAAAGTTTCTGAAAGCCTCCAACAAAATTTTCAGTAACAGGAGAGCTTTGGAGGAAATGCCAACTATGCATTTCTGGGTCCTTTCCTACTCTGACCACTGAAGTTGATGGGACAAACCACGACATGCAAAGTTAAACACGTGCAAGGTTTAGCTGAATCACAGCCTGCAGTTTGTGAAAGGAGAATGATAGCTCAAGAAAAATGTGGAAGTATTACTGCTTTTTTGCTTGCATTTTGCGTACCCAGCAAGACTGCAATTTAATAATGAGACAGTTGTTACTGCATCACTTAAGCTCAAAGTCTTAAAATGCAACCTGGTTAGCCCTAAATCTAGATTCTACAACTAATATTAATCAAAGATAATAGGCTTACTTAAAATATATGCCAACAGTATCAAATTTTAAAAGGGTGTTGTCCCCACAGGACACAGAATTGTATAYGAATAGTATGGACCAGTACAGTTCCAAAATCCCCTTTTAGCAAGATGAATAATACCAAATACCAAAGTTTCATAATCACCTAGTCTGACTTAAAAAAAGGAAAAACTTGCTGAATGAAGTAACTTGAAAAAAGAAAACCAGTAGTGTGAAAGATTCAAGTTATTTGGGAAGGAAAAAAGGAATGCATCCATCAGCAAGAAAAGTATTATAAGGAAAAATTATTTCCAGTAACACTATAAAACTGTAAGATTGTAGCAGACACTAAAATCTGAATTGTGCCCAGAAGCCTGGATTTTTGCAGCTATAAACCAGTTTAAATAATGAAAAATATTCCAAATATTCTGTATATTTTTAAAAGCATCTCATTCTGTTTTCTTTTATTACATCAGTTATGATACAGTAAATCATGCCAAAAGTTCTGAAACCACAAAATAGCTTTAAAGGTCTGCAAGATTATTTTTAAATCTTTTGAAAACTACCTTAACATATTCTGCCTCTACAAACATTCAAACACCTTATATAAAATCTCATTACCATACAAGAATCTCCATCTGTGTTTTCATGGTACATTGTGTTTTTATTCCCTATAATGAATAAGCGAATTTTATCCTCACTTAAATGAAGACTTCTTCCTTGGTTATTCCTGCCAAATAGGGAGAAAAGTCTATGCTAAAAGCCAAACATAGATTATGACTTGATCCTGTAGGTTCAAAAAGCTCTATGCTTGTGAGGCTTGCAGACTTAAATCTGTCCCAAGTTCTACCAACAGTAGACTTATTCTCTACCTCTCTACCCACCATTATCGCACAGGATACCTCCTGCATTAGTCATGAATAGCTCAAAAATGACTTTTCAGATGTTATACAAACTAATTGCACATCTACTTGTTTCTGTTTGTGTAATGGTCATGTTTTCGTGCCTAGAAAGACTCATGTACTACCAGCTGGTGCTCCTATTCCTACTTTGGGAAACTCTGTGCTTGCTGCTTGGCAGAGGTATGGTCATTGTATGAAGGTGGTCACTACAAGGAAAACCGTGCAGTAAGGAATTCTGATTTTTTATTCCATACTTAGAGATCCTGAACTTTAGCACCTTCAGAGAACTTCATTTTGATTACAGATATCAGATGAGAAACTTAGTAAGTTCACAATGATTCCTAATGATCTCGAAAGCACGATTGCACGGCCTGGCTGTTTTCCCATAAATCTACAGTCTTAAAAGTAAGAGGAAACATTGTTTGAACAGGGTAAAATATGCGCATCTAATTCCACACTGCCTTCTGTCTGATCTCGTCACTGCTACGTCAGGAAAGTCACAAAAAATATCAAAGCTAATGGCAGAATTCTTTATGAAGGAAGAAATTACTATATTAAAGAAAACAAAGCCCCGACTGTCTTCTATAGTCATCAAATATAGCAGAACTAAAAAGAGGCATTGCTTCATTTGACTTCAGTGTTAGATGTAGAAAGTTTTAGGTTGTTTCAGAATTCAGCCTCTCCAGCAAGAGAGTGTAAACTACAAAACTAATACAGTAGACCACGACCACCAGTTTCTTCCATTTTTTCAGTGGTCAATACTCATCTGAAGGCTTCTGTTACATTATAGAAATATATTGCTAGAATCCAACATCTCAGTATTGTATGCAAATGAATTGGTAAAAGATAGATCATTTGAATTATTTTCAGTATATTTCTACTTCTTGACTTTGAAACTTTATTTTTTTTTCCTCCAAAACTCTGAATTTCCCCCAAAATTAAAAACTTAAGGCATTCTATGAAACCATCACAGAATTAAGTTTTATCTGTATAGGCAGTAGTTGCGTTTCCTAGTTTAAAGAAGGAAGTTAACTGAAGATGTATATATTGGAATTAGCTATTGTGTGTCACACACTGTAGAAGATGGCTTATGTTCCCTTTTAACCGGAAAGGTGAGACAGAAATCCTTCAGAATTTTTTCTGCTATTTTCTCTGATTAATAAATGTTTTAGAAACTCTGAGTGAGCTCTCTGAGCAGATGACTGAAGCGGTAAGACCAAATGCTATGGCATTCTGTAGTGTTACCTTTCAACCAGCCAAGAAAAATAAGAAAATAAGCACCTCTGAGGGTTTTCATAATGTAGCAAAAACTTAGACAAACCTATATTAACCACACAAGTATAGTAACATCTGTCATCTAGACTAGTGCATTTTCAAATGAAATTGCGGTCATTCTGAGTTTGAGTTCTCAGTCTTCATCATAGCCTACTCTTGTGTACGCTGCACAGTGGGAAAGTCTATCAGCTGTGCAGACACTAATGAACATGGCTTCAGTTTGCTTTTATGAAATCTAGAGAATTTAAAGACATCGCTGGAGGCATTCAGTTCTTCCATAGGTTTTGTGGCTCAGCGCAAAGAGTCATTCAATGTTACACAAAGTATACCATCTACAGAATTATGTTAATTATCCTCAATTGTGGAACTGTAAGTTTGAGTCTGAATGTTTCTTCCCAGCAGGAGGTTTCTAACCACTTATACATTTACAAAAAATAAGATATCTCGTGAAAGCCGCTATCAGGGTGCTTGACAACTAGGGACCTAATTCTGTAATGCTTACTCAATGAATACACACTTGACKCAGTGCTGTTGTGAGACCCACCAGATAAAGGACCCAAATTCTCACAGTAGGGCCGCTGTCAACTTCTGTGGGGGCAATCCGCTCTCAGGTGACCTGCTCTCTGTCCCTTCAGTGACTAAGAGCCTGTTAAGCCTCTAGACTGGCCCATATAGCCAACTGGTGGTTCGTCCCAACCCAGCTGAGGACAACTGGACTAATGACAGCTATACCATTTGGCTGTAGCTATACACCTCTGTCTTCACACCTGTACCTTGATTTCCGCCCACTATTGTCCCATCTCTTGTTCATGCTCCTGACTTCTTACTGGCTTTACCTTAGCTACCTTCTAGAACAGGTTCTGATGGTCTTAGGCTTTCTGCTCCTCTTCTTGCCTTCTCTTCTTTCATATACTCGTATCTTTGGCTTCTCAGGTTCCTGAGTTCAGCTCAAGTTCAGCTTATCCTGACCATGTTTTCTGGCTCCAAACTTGTTCCACCTTGACTTAAGGAGATGGCCCCAACTGCCTTTGGATTCCCTGAGGGGTCAAGGTTCCCTGAGGGTTTTCAACAGTTACCTTCTCTCTCTACCTTCCCCGCTGTGACAGGATTTCATCCAGATTTGTAACCAGAAATGTACTGAAGGAACAGAATTTCTCAAAAATCAATCAAGCACTTACCCCAAGCTATTCCTAATTACCATTGCCTACTTTATCAGTATCCCTTTCTGGAAAGTTTTCCTTAAAATCACATTTCAACCAGTGCAGCATGCTAGGCTCATTATAGCCGGTAACAGTAACCTCCTCCACCCCATTCCTTAGAAAGGTACAATCTGTAAGCATTCACGGCCAAAGAAACGCCATTTATACTAACTCTGACGTACTGACTTACCAATACCAAGAAAACATATATGCAGTGTTTGTCCATGCATACATCACAGCCACCTCTCTTTCATATGATGCATTCTTATTAAGATGTTCAAGTATCTAGCACAGAAATTTTAGCAAGAACATAAATAATTCATGGAAGACATCTACATCTAGAAATAATGAAAGTGAATTGTGTTACAAATTTTTAAAGGCAAAGTCTTAGACTCAGTAAGCCAGGAGGAGTCAGTTGGCCTCTAATGGTGTCATTTCTTCATTTCAAAGACCACTAAAATTTGTGGAAATTATAGCAGGGATTTTGTCACTCAATAATATAGAACTGTCCAGAAATTGTGAAAATTCATTTCTGCTTCATGGATGCCTTCCCCTTCAGGAAAATTAAAATCAACTTAAACTTTGTGATCTCACACTGAAATAAATGATATCTGTTCGCCCTTTGCCTCCTTCCTCTTTGATGCGCAGATAGATCACATCTGTTTAATCAAAGAGGAAATGGACATGACAGTAATGAACCAGTTCGGCAGTGAAGCATACCTTGGGAAGACACCATTAAACAGTAGTTGGGAAGGGAAGCTGTTAAGAATAACTCAATCAACCACTTCAAGTTATGTACAYTTTGAAGATGATTAGCAGAGGATTCATCACAAGAATAATACAGTTTGCATTCAAAAAGATAATTTCAAAGAGAAACAAATTTATTCTGTCACATACATATTAAGGCTACACTGAAAAAATGATTTTTTTTTTATTTTTTTTTTTTCCAAAGTAGTTACCAACAGCTTCTATCAGCTTCAGTGAAATTTCATGGAGTCTCTATCACTGACTTTGAGAAGAAAAGTACTTGTCCCCAAATATTTATCTTCTTGATTTAAATTAAATCTCTTTATTCTTCTACAGGTTCCACACTAAATATTACCTTATGCTAAGTTACAATGAATCAAACACTTCCATCAAAACCTTGACATGTTGCAATTAAAAAAAAAGCAAAACCACTCCCAAAACTCAAACTAGAAAGGCTAGAGTTGCCAAGTGACCACTACGTTCAAACTTTGGATCACAACACAACACTTCAGACTTCCCTGTGAATGGACACTTACATGCCATAGCTAAGGCCGTGAAGCTATAGTCATGCCTGCAGAACCCCTACTCAGTCTGACCTCTGGGCACGCGCGACAAAGATTGCCATGAGGGAAGCTCATAGGAAATAAGTGAGTCAGTTGTTCAAAAACTAACACCAGCTCCCAAAGTCTACACATCTAATTCGGCACTTAACTTCAACCACTTTTAAAAGTGCATGCAACCCAGCAGCTTCCAAACAAATCAACCCCATTTGAAAAATTCTGTTTCTTGTCAGAATTCAATCATGCATCATCTGTCCTGGCAGTGCATGGCCATATGCTACCTTAAGGGTGYCACAGAGGAGGAGAAGCAGGGCTTCAAACTGTGTTTACCCTTCTGGCTGCATATATCTGAAATAATACCTTGAAGGTATTGCAGAAAAATATGGGAGAAGTCAAATTGCTGTCTGATAGACAACACAATATAAATAGATGCCCTGCTTAGTTAAAGTTCTTCCTGTAACGCAGTAACTCTCCGCCAAGCAGAAATGCACGTGGGAGCGTGAGAGCATCCCGAGGCAGTGCTACTACTAACAAGTAACAGGTAACTTACAATTGTTACTTTTAACCTGCACTAACTCATTGGCCTCACAATAAGGGGAAAAAAAAAATCAATTAAAAAAAAAAATCAATAATCAATTAAGCTTTCTGGAGTTGGACTTCACCAGCTCCACACAGTAGTCACTGTATCATCTTTGGGGTCTGCCTCCCTGACCACAGATGTCCATCGTGAATGACTGGTTCCTGCACCAGCCACCTCACTGCCATAGCAGATGCTTCCCAGGGAACCACAAAGGCAGAGGAAAGATTTGGTTCATGTCATGCCTTATGTTTAACTTTCATTCAGCGTGCAAATTCTAGCATTGGATGTTATACTTCACTAGTGAACAGATAAAGAAACCACAGTTAAAACAACACTTGGGTCACTAACAACTTCCAAAATCTTGGAAGGCTGAAGTCAGAGGAGAAAGATTCTCAGTAAACGTAATAGGATTTCTGTGGATCTAGTCAAAAACATTTTTAGTGAACTGTGGGAAAAGAAGCTGGTGCATACCTGAGCTTTTATGGCCTGAGGTCAAGCATAAGGAATAGTTTTTAACACACCTCATTACAGCAGGGGAGCTCTTTACACTTTACAAAAATTACTTCCTCATCTCTTAAAACTGATGAACAGCAGGTCAATGCCTTAGTGATAGTTTAGTATAATAATGCTTTCTCATTTACTCACTCAGCTGACACTCATTTGAGACACTAATCTTTAAAAATGAAGCTAGTCAAAATACGTTGTACTCCTTTTTTTTAATCTAAAACTAATTTAGCTGTTTAATCAGAGAGTAAATCAAGAGTAATCTTCCAGCTACATCACTGTGCTTCCCTATTCAGAAATGCCATAAGCAACAGAAGACACAGCTATAGCAAAAGACAACTACAGCAAAAGAGACACACCTATAGATGACTTGTTTGGAATGCTGTCTTCTTGAATTATTTCCTATAAAAGGTCAGTAAACAAATTTAACCACATAGTCTAAGCATCAGTGTGACATTTATTGTCTAGTCAAAAATCTGTTACCAATACCTTGCCACTTTGATACATCTCTACCTCACTTCATCTCTGATTTGTCTGGCAAAATTAGATGTATTATCACAAACAGCTAGTTTCACAGTAATGCAGAGGCTGGCAAGTTCTTACAGTGAAAACAGATCAAGTGGCATTTCTTTCCCGCTGAACAAATCTAGTCCCTAATGCCAGAATTTATAGGAGTAAATGACTCACATCCATTTATTTACCAAAAGTGGCTGCAGAGTTAACGTTACACAGTCTACTCTCTACTAATGAGTTCTTCCAATAAACCATGTTTTGGGTGCCACATGACTGAGCAGTGAAGGCAAACTGATCCTGTAAACGATTTTGGTTGAATTTATCAGAGACGTCACTTTTTCCTAATGTTTCATGCGAGTTTTAAAGCCTGTCCGTACGAAAGAACACCTGAGAAAACGTTGAAAGGTGGGGGAGAAAAGGCAGAAGGATAGAGTGAGTTGTCGCAGACCTTGCAGTGGGAAAGCAAATGTGCAAAATAATGTAATTAGCAGAGATCATTTTCAACACACTAAATTTACAATACCTATTCCTCCATGTATGCTTTCCTCTGGAAGGGCGCTCTGGAGCAGGTTTTGCACATCCCTCCCTAACCCAGCAACAGAAACCAGCCGTCTTCTCCACTTCTGGGGATTATAAAAACTTCTAATTGTTTAGATACATATACATACACATCTGTGGAATCATCTATATACCKAAGACAAATCAATGTAAGAAATTTGGCTAGAATAGAGATAAAATTCTATACAGGCAAACTCCTTTCTAGCAATTCAGCGCAGCGTATGTGAAACAGTTTTAATTCTACCTGCATGACAAACTCTAATGAAAGGATAATCTTCCTTAAAAAAAAAGTTTCCTTAAATTTTCCTCCCAAGCTCAAAAATAGGAGTTTAGGCATAACTAAAATATCACCAGTTACTTTCAAAGTTTAAAGCATCCTTAATAAGCACCTCAGATATTTATTAAACACAGTACCAATAAAATAGCTATCACTGAAGAAAGGGGCTTGCAAAATGGAGAGGAAATAATAAAACCAAAAAGGTCCCTTCATTTATGGAGAAGACCACAGGATTCTCCACATTCCTTCAAGTAAAAAAAGCTTTATGATTCTAACAAAATAATTTGGGGAAAAATGCCCACAGACAGTAACCTGCACACGGTTGCACACATTGTTCTGTTTCTGGAAGATGAAAACCTAAGTCGAGTTTTGTGAAATCTGAACTTCAGGTTCCTGTGATTCTGGATTTCTAGTTTCTTCTCCCTCGCAACCTTAACGATTAGTTTGTTTTTCATTATAAACCCTGATCTCTCCAGCTAACAAACCATCTCCTCCTCAGGTGCGACAAGCACGATATACATTTKTAACAGCAGCACTGATTTGAGTTTTACTTAGGTGTGTTGTTTGCAGCGTGCGTACAATTGAACCACAAAAAGGGAACTCTAAAAAGAAGATAGTCTCACAGTGTTGACAGTGCTGACTGTGAAATTGTTTTAATCAAACATACCTCAAAGAGTAAGTATTTCAAATGCCAGGAGAAGGAATATGTAAAAAAATCCCCACAAACAAACCAATTTTCTTTCTCCTCCTTGAGGATGCCTATTTGAAACTCTGAACAAGTGCCAGACATCTCAATGAGACTTATATTTCATTCATCCTCGCATTATGAGCCATTCTAATAATCTTCACTCATCAGAGTGAATTCTATTCAGCTTTAAAGGATTATCTGTAGGCAGCTCAAAGTAAAACAAAATTTGAATTTTTCAAGTTCACTGGAGCTCTGTGAATCCTGCACTGTAAGAGTTGTTAGCCTTTGCTCATAAAGTTAATGGAAAACAGACCAATTTAATTCCTAATTTATGTTATTTTCTTAAATATGCCCATCCATGATACAGACTTGTCACACGTGAAGAATTACAACGTGGAAAAAAGATGCTCACTCAAAGATTATTGCTCTACGACATGGGTGGGCCATGCTGTCACAAAGGCTTTACATATTAAAGAACAGCTTTCATCCAAACACCATTTAAGGGTCCAACCTCACAGAACATTGAATCTACTCAGAGTAATCAGCAATACACTTGAAAGAGGGTCTGCAGAACCAAATGCTATGTATTTGGCTAAAACAAACATGCAAGACTGTTGCATTCCTTGTAGACTAATGAATGCATGTGAAATATATGATGGTGCATGAACTCACTCTTTATAAGCGTGGCCAGAGGGAACTGCCTCTTAGCTGAAATAGCTTAGGGGCGATGGGGAGGGAAGAGAAGACTGAATGTACAGTGGGTCCTGCTAGAAGTCCATTATTAACTGCTCTCCACTATATTCCCGTTTACGGGCATGCTCTTGCTCTTTCAGCACGCCATTGCTTACCTTTGACTCTAAGGGTCTTTGTTTCCAAGTAATAAATACTTCGGGCTCCAGGGAGCAGACAGGAAGATCATACATGACTCCAAAAAAACCTTTACTGTTGATAGATTATTGTAAGTGCTTATTCATTATTAGCTGAAATGCTATTGACTGCACACTTAATAAATAGCCTATTTGTTCTTTTCAACTGAAGCAATACTGTAACAGGACTTCTGAAGAGAAGACCATTAAAAATATAAAGACATCACACAGCAGGTAATTTGGGGAATGTGGTTTCAGTTTTCTCTTCATCGGAGCACAATCAACAAATGCTGCATCAATTAAAATTTCTGCTGCTTGAATAAAAGTTTAGTGCAGGCTACTCATACACCCTAAGAATGATCTAGACATTTTCAAGAAATGAGGCACTGAGGTAAACTATAACTACATTAGTGTAGCTTTATAACAACACAGTGTAATCATTTTCCTCTTCTCTGGACAAAAATGGCAGCCTTGGCTCTGCCAGGGAATAAATGCTGCCCTGAAGCACAAGACAATGAACCAGGTGAAGAGCCCACTTTGCTGCAAACCACTAGCAAGTTGTCAGAGCAAAAGCCATGCAGTTGAACATTTTCCTCRCTTAATGTTTTTAATTTCCTTGTTTTTAAAAGGAGCCTAATTTCATTTAGAAGGAGAAGAAAATATTCCCATTTTAAAGTTCTTTTGCTTTAAGTCAATCTTTTTAAGTATTTTCAGCTACTCACTAAATCATTGTTAATTAATGCACTGCTTTTAAGACCACACTTAATAAACTATGTGCTAGATAACTGTCACTTAATGACTACAAGAAGGAAAATCATCACAATTTTAATTGCTGAAAATGATTGCACACAACTAAGAAGTAGACTAGAAGCATATTGTACAGGAGGAAGAGATTAACCAGGAAGGAAGAGACAGAAAGAGAAATATTCAAAACATATGATTTTAGAGTTAAATAAAAAAAAAGCGCCAACCATGCACAGCAGCTAACAGTTAACAATAGTTAATTTGCAAGATTGCCAGTAAGAAAAAGCAATACTTATATCAGAGCTAATACTTAAGTGATCCATTCCCATGATAAAAGCTACTATATAATATAGGTAATCTCTTATTAACAGATTAAAAAATCCTGATACAGTAGGATATCCAAAAGTTTGTGATGTATTTGTGTTTTTAAAATGCTTCTGAAAAAATCTTACATGGAGCTTGTACTCAAGCACAGTAAAACAACACTTGTAAGAACTGATGCAGGCAAAAACATCTGTAATAACACTTATTGAGGAATATCTGTTTCTTTATGGCTTTGTATGGTACTGTCACTGTAGCACAAATAAGCACAAATTAACTGAACATTACAAACAATGTCTGAGTTTACTTAGGTTCTGCAGTCCAGTATGTCTTCATTTTCTAACTTTGTTAAAAACAAACAAATAGAACAAACAGCAAAAAGGGTCAACAAGCAGCATATATTTCAGTCATAATTATTTTACACATGCAATTATTTTTTAACTTCACAATTAGGCAGCTTACTGACTCATGTGCTGATAGTTCATTTTCAATGGCAAAGGATCAGTGTAATCTGTGAGAGTAAATGGTGCTACTTATCTACAAACGCATCTCTCATAGGTGCCTCATTTTACTTCTGATGTTGGACTTCCCCAAACAGCTGCATGCCTGCACTCACAGCTGGATGCAAGCTGCTGGACAGCTACACTACTCATGGCAGAAGGAAAAACAGAGGTAATGATATGCACTGAATTGGGCTTGTTTGAATCAGACTAAATATTTGGATTAGAGTAAAATTCCTTCTAAAATACATATTCCAGGCATATGTATGACAGTCAGAAGATAAGTTCGTTGGAGGAGAAATATAAAATAAAGAAATAAGTAAGACTCCAATGCATGGGAAAGGCAAACCAACTCCCTAAGTGTTTCTCAGACAAACACAATTGATTTATTTCTTGCAATCCTGTAAGAATTAGTTTTCTAGTAGAATTAGTTATTTGATGTCCTCATTTCTTCAGCTGTACTTTACTCATGCATCTTCCTTTTCTTCACACAATGAATGCAATAATCTAAACATCATCACAACATAGTCTAATGTAACAGAGTCTCCTGATTTAAGATTTAGTGCTACTGGGACAGATGTTATCTTTGGTTATACCAGCAGAAATCCCACGCTGACTCTGCTACTGATGACAGCTATAGAACCGCACAGAGTTTACACTAGGCTAACAGCAACTTTTTCTATTACCTTGCGGTAAATCATGTCAACAGCACCAAAACTTCATGGCAAGTTTTGATCCTTCCACGCTGTCAAGCTTCCTTCCTCTGAAAAGCCAAGATACCAAACACAGGAGGAACGTGAGGCACGCTGGGTCTATTCTTGATGTGAAATCTGAACAGGGTCTGAGACGTGCAGTCTTCACCTGGGACTCCTTGACCCACTTTACCGGTAACCATTGATCCACTTACACAGATCACGTGAAAATTAGAGACGAAGTACCATGACCATTTTGAAATAGGCTTCAAATCAGCTTTTTATTACAGCACTGCTCCTTGCTTTGTATTCTCAGATCCTCCCACCCAGAAGAATGACTTCTAACCAAAAGATGACTACCATTTATATGAATCCAAAGCGATTCGAAAAGTTACACAACATGAGAAAGTTAACGGATGAAACATTTCAAAAGCTGCATTGGCAACAACAAAAATAATTTTAGTGACATCTCAATTACTCTTTTAAGTAATCACATTATCTTTAATAGGAATGCACAAACAGCACGCTAATTAAYGAAAGGCCGCGCTTTACATTTTAAACTAAGTTTGCATGCTTTGCATCGTCGTGGTTCAAGTCTGAAAATGGTCATATATTTCCTTATTACGGAAAAGGATAACTACATATAATACTTTCAGATTAGCCCAATAAATTGTTTGGCCAGTTCTGGTGAGAAATAAGGTATCTATCTTTTAGATAAAAAACCCAACTCCAAATTGAATTTATTATTTTGTATAATCACAGAATGGTTGAGGTTGGAAGGCACCTTGGAGAGAGTCAAATGCAATCCCCCTGCTCAGAGCAGGGTTACCTGGAGCAGGTTCCTGAGGGCCTTCGCTAGTTGGGTCTTGAATGTCTCCAGGGATGGAGACTCCACAACCTCTCTGGGCAACCTGTGCCAGAGTTTGAACACCCTCACAGTAAAAAAAAACTTCCCCTCTTGCCCCTTACGTTTAAACAGAATTTCTTGTATTTCAGTTTGTGCCCATTGCCTCTTGTCCCATCGCTGGGCACCACTGAAAAGAGCCTGGCTCCATCCTCCTTGCACCCTCCTTTCAGGTATTTGTACAGATGGATGAGATCCCCCTGAGACTTCTCTTCTCCAGGCTGAACAGTCCCCTCTCTCAGCTTTCCTCATAGGAGAGATGCTCCAGTCCCCTAATCATCTTCATGGTGCCTTCACTGGACTGGTTCCAGTATGTCCATGTCTCTCTTGTATGGGGGAGTCCAGCACCGGTCCCAAAACTCCAGATGTGTCTCACCAGTGCTGAGCAGACATGAAGGATCCCCTCTGCCCTCGACCTGCTGGCAGCACACTGCCCAGTGCAGCCCAGGAGGCTGGTGGCTCTCCTTGCCGCCAGGGCACATTGCTGGCTCATATTTAATCTTTTCTATTCTCCGAGTTACTGTTACATGGATGTTGCTTAGTCTTCAGCATTGACTATATGAATTTTATGAATCTGAGTTCTCTCATACCAGTGAAAATTCCTCTCATTAGTCAAACATTCACATAATCATTTAGTTTGGCAATCCAAAGAAGCTTTTAATCCTTTTTTTTTTTTAGTTGTCTGGCAAAAGCTTGAGTTTAAAAAAGAAAAGCTACAGAAAAGGGCAGATGGATTGACGACTAATGAATCTTCCAAAACAAGCTATATAAAGACATTGAAAAATACAGTGGATTAGAGGAAATGGTGGATTAGAGGAAAAGGTAGAAAGAAGAAATATCTTAAGAAATGAATGGAAAAATTTTCACTGTGTACCACAACTTTTTGGTTGACCACGGATCATAATTTATTCAGTCAGGTATGGATGTTTCCACAATTATTCAGTCTTGGACTCATTCCCCATCACTCTTCTCAACATGTTTTTGGAAAGTGCTAATATGTAATGAACACGAACCCATGTATCAAACTGCTAAATTATTAAAAATGAGACTTCAAAGCTTGAGAAGCCATTGGCTATTTCCTTTAAAAAACAATCTTTTGTTTAAAACTTCCCTGCTTTATGCCTATTTCACTTCCAAAACCTTTATCCACTGGCTACTAGCTGAAAAGAAAACAAAAAAAAAGAGGAAAGGCTGTTCTGAACCCTGTTCCATGTAGTCGCAAGCTGATTTTATGACTACACAGCAAGGGTGCGCAACATGTGACAAGAAAGCCAATTATGGCCCGTGGGGTTATAAAATGCAGCCATCAACCATCTCTCTCTCCCTGTAACTACGTAACTGATTAAAAGCTGATTAACTGYATGTATTTGCTTGTTAACACAAGCAAGCAAATTTTGTTCAGCTATCCAGGAAGCTGGCAGCCTAGGAAAGTATGGTTGTGTGGCTTTCTTGTAGCTTAAAAAAACCCAAAATAGTAAATGCAAAGGGAATTCAGAGTTTTAATTCAGAGTTTTGATATAGCTTTTATATATATAATTCAGGGGGGATATTACTTTAACTCTCTGTCCCTCTTTTCCACACAATTTCTAGTTTTCTTGCAGAAATTTTGGATCTTTACTTCCAGCCATCACACGAGTTAAGCTGAAATTGGTCAATGGGGGTTGAACATTATGAATACACAGACTTACAGATGGACAGTGTGGTCACAAAATCCTGGTGGGAAACCAGTCTCAATGAAATTTTGCATTAATATTTCACATGTAGCATTTGGGAAATGTTCAAGCTGTAGGAGTCAAAAGAAAATTGGGCACTCAAAAGTGGGGGCCCATAAATTAATTCATTTCATCATCTGTTGTGCCATATATCGGCTTCATAGAATCTCTGACAAAAACCTGGATGTCTCATCAGTCCTGCAGCAAACACACGTGCTCAGCCAGATGTGCAGTTTGCAACTTAGGTCCAAGTGGACAAGAGGGTCCCAGCACAAAAACATTCACCTGGGAGGAGGAGAGGTGGCATTTTCTCACAGATAAGAAATAGTGAAATAAAAATAAAATCTTTCAAGTGTATGAAATATTTTTGTCTTTATACTCTTTATTCTAACAATGAAGGAAATACTTTACTTAGCAGTGATGAGTGTTTTGAAAGCATTAACTTAAGATAATTAACGAAGCCTGACACTCAGCTAGTGTATTATCTACTGCAAAATATGAGAATAGAGAATGAAGAACCCAGCATCCGCCTGACTTTTTAGCTTCTGGATGCCCATGAGAAATTGTTAGTTTATTTGCCAAATGTAAACTATTTTTCTTCATTCTTCATTAACCTAAAAATAAAGCAGCTCAAAGATGAGTTACAAATAAGCAAAATTCTGAATGAAAACATCCTGGAAATTACATATAGTTCAACTATATTGTCTGGAAAAATATCTTTTTTTTTTTTTTTTTTTTTTTTGGCTAAGGCATGAATGCAGTACATAAGGAGTCATGTGTTTTTAAAATAAGAGCAGTCATAATAGCTTGTGACAGAAAGGTGTTTGGGGTTATTATGTCCTCTTCCAATGAAGGAAAGATATGGAGCCCAATGGAAAAATGTCAGGTACTTCAACACAATCAGAGCCAGAAGGTTGCAAACCTCCAGAAAATGTCACTGATTAGAAAACATGCGCCTAACTGAACTSACATTAGACAAAAGCACTTCTATCTCCTCTAAAATACATAGAGAGATGGGAGAAGAACAGAGAGGAGGGAGCTCCTGGATTATCATCAGAAAAAGAAGGGAAAGATTTAGTCACCTCTGGTGGAAGAGAAGCAAACTGCCCAGAAGAGGAGGCTCTACGATTCTCCAGAGGCAGCTGAAGAATTGGGAATTAATGGATTTACTAAGGAAAAGGAGAAAGACCAATCTACTTAGTCAGCAATAACTTAGGAAAACAGAGATTAAAAAGCATTTAATTCCCAACCAAGAGGAGGAAAGCATGTGCAAGGAATGGGTACATCTTTCACAGCACAAGGAAACAGCAGAAGAAAACTATTGCCCTGCAGGGCTGTGGAAAAGTGGCGAGTAGGGCGAGGCTCCTGTGTGCATGAGTACAAACTGATGTGAGGATGCATAATGAAGAATCCTCTAAAAAGGAGAAGAGGAACGATTCCAAAAGCTTTCTGGAGGAAAAAAAAAATTCATTGAGGTGTTTGCAAAGTGCAAATATATGAAAAAATAGAATTAATGTACATGTGCTAAAATTCACATACTTTATAGCAACTAGAGATAAGTCCTACCTACTAATTTATGTGGAGAAGAAAAAAGAAAGGAATTTTGCTCAAGTGAAGAAATGAAACTAACTGTTACCACCTAGAAAAGAAACATTTGTCAAGAGGATGGTTACTACGGATAAGGACAGGAACAAGAAGTCCATGTTGCAAGACTCTTCTTGGAAAAGTTAAAATAATGTAAGCTATATTTACCTTTAATTTATCAAAGAGAACAAATCCAGTGAATTTTATTTCTGTCATCACAACATTCAAAGTAGTTAAGTGAAAACTGGTGTGTAATCAAAAGTTATTATATACCAAACAAAGATTCCATGTCAATCTCACTGCTTCCTTAAATTTTGATGCTGATATTTTATCATCACAAAGCTATTCAGATTCAACAGGCTGGCTTCCAAGCTCGTTACATCAGCAAAAATATTAAATATTATTTATTATTATTAGCCTAGATTTGGCAAAAGTTAACAAGACTACACTACAAGATACATACATTAGAAATTAGGGTAAGAGAGTATCTTTGAATTACTACCACATGTGCCTCAAATTATACTCAGGGAGGCACCAGTTCCAGCATTCAGAGTCTCTGTACATGTTACACTGAAGCGTAATTTACAGCAGACCTTACACATTAAGCTTTCATGGTGGTAGCTGTATGTCTCATTATTTTTTAAAGAGACATTTGGGTGACACTGATTTGTCCCACATATGTAGTCCTTAYACATAACAGACTGTGTTAGCATCCGTGGTCTGCCTATTCTGGTCACATTTTTCTCTCTCTCTCCTTGGCTTTTCTTGGGCCATGCATGCCATTTATTTGCTTACACCAGACTTGCACCTTATATTTTGGCATGTCACCGTATATATCTGTATTTCAGCTCCTAAACAATACTTCACACTACATTTGCATTGTTTTGCTTCTCCATCCTTGTGCCCCAACACATGTGCTTTAATCAAGGCTTGAAAACAATCTATCCACCCACTCAGCTGACAAATGCCAAAATGTCTCCAGATTTTAAGCTTTCTTTTGGCTGCAAAATGATCTTCCAAACATGAATGGGCAGTAAACATCACGGCTGGCTTCTCATGTTTGCAAGCAAGTAAACAATATTTTGGATACCTCTTCAGCTGCAGAGATGTGTGCCAAGCTGCAGCAGATCATGGCTGCTAATAAGAACCACGCAAGACGCAATGAAAGCATCAAGGAACGGCTGCCTGCGAGGGTGGTGCACAACATGGCAGTGGAGCAGCAATAAAAATGCCACAGAATTCAAAGCAGAAAGGACGTCTTCCACCTCCTTTGCTACAGGGTACTAGGGTTTAGGTTTTTTTCAGGCCGATTTGTCACTTCCTACCTGGAGGCTGATATCAAGAAGGATCCCACCCTGGCACTCATCACACCCAAAGAAATCCCAGTACTTCGGGGGGAAGGAAGGGAGAAATTCAGGGCATATAACTTATGAAATTGAGAAGGACCCAGCAAATCAGTGTCTGTTGGAAGGACAGAGCTGAAAGGTGTTGAGGCTAAAGTCTTCAAAGATACTCAGGGATCTACAAGAGGAAGTGGACCAACTCACACCAGCTGACACCAAACAAGGAATACATTTTTCTTCTGGAGGTGAAGAGTAAGGGACACAACACACTGCATGAAAGCAGTGAAAAAACACTTCTACCTTTTCCTCCTTCACATCTTTCTTTCCTCACTCATTTTTAGCCTACATGTAGGTTTAACACAGAGACATCTTTTTTTTTCATGTTCAAATCCAAGTCTTCCTCAGTCACTGCCTACGAACACAACAGGGAGAATGGCAGCCCAACTATTTTTCACCCTGGCGCTTAGGCACAGACTACATTTTTCAGGCCCTGGCTTCCGCCTAGCTCTCTGGTCCAGCTTCTTAAGACGACACGACAGCTCACTCGCACCTCATTCTGCAATGTGTGGAGAGAACTATTTGTTCTCTTGTTGCAACAGCATAAAAGCCAAACCGTTTCAGGACTCCACGGCAGCCATAGGCTCACCCTGCAGCTACAGTTTTCAGCAACAGCTGGCATTAGTATAGCACTATCAAAGCAGTGAAGACACCACGGCACTGATGAGCTTGCTACTGAACTTTGCTGCTTTAATAACATTTATTGCTTGAGAAGAGATAAATCCCACCAAGAGGGGTACAAGCATTATGGTTATCAGACATGGTCCGGCCGGTGCAGAGAGAAGTGACTGCTCTGCACACGTTAGTGCCCATCACACTGAGGAAACGCCGAGCAAAACACAGCTAGAGAACGTCAGCTAAAAAACAAGCCCAAGTAAACAGGTTTTATATGAAGAGTCTTGGGAGTGGAGGAGTGGAGAGGCAACAGCTCCACAAATGCTGTTCTCACAGTGTCCCCATGGGAGGACTTTGCAGTTTCTCGAGCCTGGTAATTCACGTGCCCATGGGCATCCACACAGCCTCCTGGCATCACAACCCAACTCCCCACAGCAAATGTAGGACCCTCAATAAGTCTGAGAACAGCATTTGTCCTTGTACACTGTACAAGGAAGCTGAGTACTGTTTACAGACTCCCTGCTCCCACCCCATAGTAGAAGGGGTTTTCTTTGTCCACTATTTGATAGTCCACTGGTACAAAATCTAGTCCCCGAAAGTCATTCAATAAGCTGTTTTCCTTCAGTCTGTACTAATAAAACTATACAACACTATAAACATTTTCCGCATTGGACTCCAAGATGTTTGGCGCTCTAGCTGGAAACACTGCTCCTTTTGTTTTTACATTACAGCAGACCCCGTTAGACCCGCTTTCCATCAAGTATTTTTGTCTTCTATTTTCTGCGAGGAGAGCCCTTTCTAAATCTAAGAAAGAGACTTATGAGCAGCTGTTGGGTGAGTATCATCGCTCCAGACTTAAGCACATCACAAATCAGACTCATCAGAAAAGCAGAGCAATGTCCAGGGAACAATTTTCCCTGCTGTAACTGTTCCAACGCACAGGCTGGCCACACAGGGAAGATTAGCATTAACGGGAGATACGGACCTACATCTCTCAAGCGGGGAGAAAGAAACAGACCCCATAGAAGGCAAAATTTCCTTTTCATGAAAAATTTAAGTTAAGGAAAGCAATAAACACTCTCCGATGAGTGTTGTCAGTCTGTGCCTAAGGAGACGTCTTTGTAATTGAAGATATTCTCCCTTTTTGCCCCACGTCTGAGAAGAAGTATGGCATATGAAATTCAGCAAAACACCGTGCCCATGCTGCTGCTGGCTTTTCTGTTAAAGCTGCTGACAGGAATGCTAATGTTTCAGTCAGGCAAAGTTTGCAGGGAGAGGTAATATCTTTTATTAGACCAACTGATACAGTTGGAAAAAACAGACAAGCTTTTGGGCACAGAAAGCCTTTCCTGCACAGACCTGAAGAAGGGCTTGTTTGTCTGAAAGTGTCTGTTTTTTCCAACTATATTGGCTCATCTAATGAAAGACATTACCTCTCCCTGCAAGCCCCGCCCCACTTAACAGTCTTTGAACATCATGGCTACAACAGCGATACTATTACGTTTTGGTTGTACTGATGGTTTGCAGCATAGACCTCTGCATTTGGTCTAATGTTGATGCCTATCAACTCATTTCACAGAGAACAGGCTACTGGTTTTAAAGGCAATAGCTTATAATAAATTATGCTCATTGCCAACATGGGCCAGCCTGAAGCTGATGGTGATAAAGGAAAAAAAAAAAAAAAAAAAAAAACAAACCCTAACCCCTCCCACCCCAAAAATAACCCCAAGCCATCTTATTACCATTCACACCAACCATTAGAATACCCTCCACGTAGGACATGTACCACAATATTAGGAAACGCCAGGAGAGTACAGATTCTCAAGTATCTACTGAAGGAGTAGTCAAACAATCCCAGTAGAGGATTTTTAAATAGGACTAATGAGATAACGTTATTTTCAAGACACATCAAAAAACCTTCTCCTACGTTGTGGCAACACTGCCATGCTTACAAGGACTGGTCTTGGCAAGCAATGCTCTAACATGTGAACCACACCCTAAAGAGTTTATCATGAGGATACACATTTTCATAGCAGAGAGAAAAACACACAGAAATAAGTAAAGCCTTTCAAATACTGTGGGCCTCAGGAAGGTCTTTGTGTCTTACGTATTTCGATGTTCTGAGTAGTTCTGGTGGAACAGATTAAGTAGCTGACTGACCTGCTTCATGCTCAGGCACTGACACTAGGAGATGCAATAAGTATCTGAAAACTCATGCTTAGCTAATTAAAACATACTTTTCTTCCCATAGACTACCATTAACTTTAGCACAAATCTACTTGAAAAAAATCTGTACTGCAAATGAGAAAAATCAATTCTCACCCTCAACATACAATTTACTGTTATTTATAAAACAGACTGAATTTAAACACTCTTCATTGTCCTCTCCTCTCACTCAAAGGTTCATGTTTTCATTATAATCACTATTTCAGGTTTATCACTGTAAGAAGGGTCTTCAGTAGCAAAGCCAGAGTTAAGTAATTTTTCATTGAATTACTTTTTTTTTTTTTTTTTTTTACATATTCTGTTACCAAGACATATTCCAAGTTTTATTTCAGAGTTCTATGAAGTAAAATGCAAAACATTTTTCATGACATGTGAAGAATGGTAGAACTTTTATTTTCCAGATCTCTCTGTATTCAAATTACAAATACCTGATCCATATTTTTATTTGACTCAGTGCTGTAACTATAGATTAATTACATTAATTTCCAGTGGAATTTCTCCATAGTTTTGCTTTGCCATACAGGTCAGAATGGATGTGGTCATTATCATTAAATTACTTGATATTCTATATATTGTAGATTATAAGTATCAATGACTGCAAAATTCTTTTCCCTCATAAAGTGTTTTGTCTCTACAGGATGCTTGATGTTTTGCATTTTTTAAATAAAAATAAAATAATAGCTACAAAATACCTTTATTTTGTAGGTAAAATTTTTATAAGCTGAGCTGGTTAATATTTATCTCTGACATCTATTTAAAATCTATTAATATATTTTTATGCAAATATCAGTTACTCTCTGGAACCTTWTTTTTTTGGGGGGGAAGGGGGAATGGAAAAACTGTTTTGTAAAGAAGTTTATTTACTGAAATGAACTAATAAAACAACCCACAGCCTGTTTGTACACCTGAAATAAGCCAGACTGACTAGAAATGCAATGCCAGAGAGCTATAATTTCTAAAATGATATGGGGGTTGAGGGAAGAAGAAGGACGAAATTAATTTCTGCATGCTTTAAAAAAGACAAACCGTAAGCTAAAATCAGTACAAGTCCATCCCTACAGCTTTCCCCATATTGGGGAATTTTAGGGTAATGAGAAAGACACTTTCCTCAGAGCATAAGTGCTATGATAAGAACTACAGTCTCAAAATATTTTCTACATAACATGATGTTTCTTCATTTTGCTTTCTAATTACCTGTAAAAACTAAGTGAAAATGATACACAGATTTTGTTTCACTGAACATCAGACTTTTTACAATCATTTCAATGTAAACAAGAAGAGAATGACAAAAAGTGACTTTCAGAAATTTAATGCTGGAATGAAACTGGATTTGTGTTAGCCGTACCACCCTGGTGCGAGCTGACCTTCAAAAGGGGTGTGTGGTTTGAAGGTGTCCTCCTGCCCAGAGTGTGTACAGCACAGACGCCACAGACATCAACCATTAGTCACTGGGTACCACGATGCATCAAATATTCAAAGGAATGACCTTAGATTTTTTCTGTAGGCATCAGTCACATTATATACTCACATGCTGTTTTAGGCCTTCTGTGGTTATAAACCAGATGGTAGTTTTCATGTGTTTTGCCACATCTGGGCTAATAATAATTTGCATTAATATCATTTATATATTATGTGCTTTCAAGTCTGCTTTAGGACATGAATGGAGAACACATCAAGCAGTCTTTTGTAAAGTTCCTGCTAGATGAAGAAGGGCTTGTAACTGATAATCCCCAGAAGGCACTAGTTATTTCTTCATGAAATTATTTCTCTATATGCAGCCACAAAATGGGCACCATTTGATGAACACCACAGACAGGGACAACGTAGCCCTGTCCTTATCTAGCTTCTCATTGCCAGGTTAGCATCAATTTTCTTTTAGTATTTTTCAGACAGCTCACAGTCACCTAGCTGGCGCATAAACCATCTCCCTGCATCACAAAGAAGAGAGAGGTACTTAGTTGTTGCATTTTTTTCCCACACAGGAGACGAAATACAGGTGTCTTATTTTCAAATGAAGGGAGAAAGCACACCAGAAGACACAGGACTAAGATAGCAGCATTAATTGACGATGCATCGTCTTATGGCCATATTACATTGTGAGGCTCAGCCAGTCTCTTAAGTCAGCCGGGCTCCAGCACACCCTCCCCCAGTCAGATTGGCCACGCTTCCTGCACAGGTCGGTGCAGGGCTGGAGCCTGCTGGGCACTCCTGGACACCAAACACCCAAAACTGGCACCTGAGCTCTCGTACCGCAGCTGGGACCAACCTCCTATGGCGATTCATACTCAGCACGCCTCTGGACCACACATCCCCGGGTACAGCTGAGCACCACAGCCACGATCTATCACGGGATCAGACAACCCTGGGGCAGCATAGTTCATGCATTACTGGAACCATATACTGAAATACATGGCTTGGGCATTTCCCCAATAACCCAGTCTGATGTTTGGATCCTCTAGACAGTGCCAAGTCTGAAAAGAATCGTAGAGGAACACAGAAAAGAAAAAGACCAGCTGAAGTTGAGCCCTGGTTGCAGAACCATTAAGCAAAACCCACCCCAGCTAACAAGCAGCTGGACTTTACAGTGGATTTTGCAGATTTCTCTAAGCAGCAGTTGTTCCACCAACAATCAGTGTTGTCTCCTTACTCCAGCTGGAGCACCCAGGTGACACCCGATTTGGCTGTTAACTCCTGGCTTGCTGGATGGCAGGAGTGACCTACAAGCACCTCACTATCCTACACAATGCTGCATGTTCCTATCTAGACCTACGTAAAGGATAGGTTTTGTCTATACCTGCTATTTTTGTTAAATCAAATGCAGATACTGCTGAATGAAACATACCAGACTTCCTGGTTGGTTTGTACAAGTCACCTAAAAGATACTACAACTCCAATTGAGGTATTCCAGACAAAATGCAACATAACAACCTAAAGGCCCACATCATTCTTTGACACCTTTCAGCTATTTACAGATGGAGCCAGATAGAAAATCAGGTGTAACAGTAA
The DNA here is from genome assembly GCA_035582835.1 of Phoebastria nigripes. Taxonomy (NCBI): domain Eukaryota; kingdom Metazoa; phylum Chordata; class Aves; order Procellariiformes; family Diomedeidae; genus Phoebastria; species Phoebastria nigripes. The sequence goes on along the minus strand of JAYKAV010003153.1, from coordinate 295,689 downwards.
GATTGATGAATTCCTAGTTTTATTTAATACTCTAGGCTCCGCATAAAGTGGTCTCCAAACCATCCCTGAATGCCAGGATGCGCAGAGAAACAACGAAGCAAGTCTCCTTGACCTGAACTGTAAGAACTGAAAAGAACTTTAAAACCTCTATGCACAGTCTGCATAAGAATGATATTAGGAAAAAAAATACAACTAAATTCTTCATGCAAATTGCCATCTGGGCCAGGAAGCTGAGTACAAGACTGTTTTCATCATCTTTAATGATGCACAGTTTAGTTCAGGGGGAGGAGGGGGAAGGAAATGGGACCAACCTTTGACCAGTATGACAGCAGCATAAGTAATCTTTTATTGCATTATGAAACGATTCATACATGGGGACCTGTTACATTACTGGCCTGTTAACAGTATCGCAGCTCCTTACTTTGACTTTTTTTCATTTTGTTTTACATCAGACAAGCCTATTGCTGTCATTTGTAGAGAACGGAAAAGCTGCTACAGTTTTAATATAAAACACAGGAAAAAAATACACAGCAGCTGTTCATATTTTCTAGGAAGTCTGTTACAATAATGATGTCATGGAAAAAGGCTGGAATCTATTAAAATGGATCAGACAGGCAAGCCATTCAAAACCTTCAAACAATATGCATATACAAGCTGCACCATGTACCTTACATTAAAATAAAAACAGGCAAAGAGTGGAGTTCCTTAAAAATATTATTGAGAACAGGCAATTAAGGTCATTTCATAGATTTACTTCAATAAATTCAGTTTACTACTAGAACTACCTAATAAAGCAAAATACAAAAGCCACAACCAGCTCATTGTCAATTAAGCTCATTTTCACCTACAAAAGCATTTAAATCCATTTTGAAATCACTGGCTCAAGCTACATAGGAACAAAGACGATCTCCCAGCAAAAGATTCTCCATTGACAAGTAAGACATTTAAACACCAGGTATAACTTCAGCTCATTAGGAAGGTTTTGTTGGGGTTTCCCCCCCACCTCCAACTTGGGAATTAAAGCATGCAGCTAAGGGGAGTCCCATCCAGGCCCTCCGTTTGACCTATAAATGAAGAATGATTGCTAATTATATGATGCTACTCCTGGGCCCTAGCAAGTTTGCACCTCTTGCTGCAGCTTGCTTGCATACCACTCCAAACTGCACAGCCCAAGGCTTGCTCAAACATTATGCTTCTCTTCCTTGGGGTACATTGAAAAGAAGAGGGTTTGTGGTAGAAAACAAGTAAGTTTTGTGGTTCTCCGGATGTCTCAAAAATTATCTTTACATTGTCCCATTTCTGTTAAGCTACACCTTCCTCCCTAAGGCTTTCATTAGAAAGGTTTTTCTGATGGTGGCCTAAATATGCCTTCCTAACACATGCAAAAGTACTTAGCACAACATGCATATACTTCTGCTAATGTGAGATCATATCTTGACCCTACATTCTTTAAACATTCAAGCTGACTTTTTGCATATTCAGAAGCTGGAAAAGTAAAGCAAGACTGATCATGTTTAAAATTTTTAAGACACAATAAAAATACACAGACCAAAACAAACCGGACACAAATACCACGGGCAAGGTTTTAACTCGTATACTGGGAGGGCAGAAGGAGCAAGAGCTATATTCTTCAAGATAAGAGAGGAGACCCTCAACTCAATAGCAGCCATGAATAGTTTGGAAAGTAAGGATCCCACCTTCCCTTGTGTTTTTCCAAACTCCACTGAAGTCAACTATATATGTCATCAAATTTTGAATATTCTGGGATACACTGATGAGGTCACATGTAAAGGGAATGTATTATAGAAGCAGCATTATAAATTTGAGATCAAATGAAAGTTAATATAACATTCTTAAATTTCTTTCTTTTCAAACTATCAAATAAATTTTGTACCTGTTAATTATAAAATACCAGCTACAAACAAACAAAATCAATGAAAATACCTTGAGACTCAAAAAATTAATGAAGCTACCAATTGGTTTAAAGTGATAATTCCATCACGTCATCTGAAAAGATCTGTTTGATTACAGCCCTGGTCAGTTATGCATACGTAAGTTAAATTGCTTTCATTATACTCCATATTAAACTACAGTCAACACTACTACTACAACTATCTCTACAAAAAAGAATTACCAGCAGAACTCCAAACCAAAATTCAAATTGCTAAGCAAACTAAAAACCCCCAGAAAACAATGACCCTAACTTCACAGATACATCCAACGCTGACACCGTTTAACACTTCCTCCTGCAACTGGGTATGTACAAACAAATTTCTGAGTTCACACACGTCTGGCTGCCAAATCAGATCCCTACTATCTTGCTCATGTTTCCAGTCCCAGTAAAAGCAATAGCTTATGCATGCACTAAAAGCAATAGGTTAGGCATGCAAGTAGCTCTGTGCACTTAACTAAAGGCTCAAAAGATTTGAGCCAGGGTACAGTAAAATGAGTCTGAATGGCTTATCTTAGGCACCCCACAGTATTCATAAATTTTGACTTTAAGCTGTTCTTGGATATAATAAAATAGCGTTAACATTTCAGATGAACATTCAGGGCAAGCTTATAAACTATTCAGTGATTAATGCCCTTGTCTCATGTTTTCAATTTTCATTGCTACTGCAGGTCATATGTTATGATGTCAGCTTGAATCTGGATTTCCATTTTGAGCAAATCTAATTTAAAATTATGATACTAAGGCATATGGTAAAAACTGCTTAAAAGTTCTATACTGAGTAAATTTATTCACACTGTTACTAAGGTAGATTTCACATTCTAGTGCGACCTATTCATCAAGCAAACATAGTTTGGGTGTATCTTCCCGTACAGTAAACATGCCATAGGTTGAATGTGCAGGAACAGAACTCGTCTATACCGAGATGCGACAGCACGCTTGCCAACCTTGAGCGCAGGGGTTTGCAGGACCAATAATAGGAAATTAATCAAATCCCCAGAGCATGACGTAAATTGAATCTGCCAAAAGGATTCAGGAGGAGGAAGAACAGGAGTCTTAAGAGAGCTCTGAGATGGAGGGAGACTTGGGGAGTATTTTCCTTAGGAGCTAGTGGGATGGAGATATTTCATGGGGTCTGACACTAGTAAGACACTCGCCCCTTTATTCKGACCTGCTCAGCAGACTGGAGGATTCCTCACCAACTTGCAAAGAGCAGTTTTACGAGACAGCTGAGCTCAGACAACAGTAGGTCGCCCCTGAAGGGACTACTCCGCTCTCCTCTCCCAGCCCCACCCTCACCCTCCTTCTATTGCCCTTGGACTACCGCTACTTTTCTCATGATGCCGTCTGCAACACCAGCTTATGAAGCAAACCACATGAGAGCTGCCTCTGTCTTTTTCCTCCCCCATCCCCCCTACCCAAAAGAAATAGGTTTCAGGTGGTTGTGCTCCCTAAGACAACTCACTATGGGCCTAATAAGAGTCAGCTCAAGAATCAAAGCGGTTTCAAGCCCAGGCCGTGGAGCAAGAGTTTTCTGAATATTGCCATACCCTTATCTCAGCTGCATTGGTTCCATGTGAAATATTAGCAGAAAATGCTTTCAACTGAAGTTATTAGGTTTGATGTTATTATTTCTTCTTATTATTATAGTATTATTGCTTCTTTCCACAGAAGAAATATCTGTGGAATAACCACAATTAAGTTAAAGTCCTTCTCAAAGCAAAACCAAGCTCAAATGGGTTTTTCAGGTGCACAATGCATGAAGCACCAGACTCATTATTACTTTTTCCTATCATTTATTATTGATTTTTCCAATAATAAATGGTAGTGCAGATATACAAATAAAATATTTATATACAGCCTTTGAAGTACGACAATTCCCTATATTGGTAAAGCAGTGGCAGACACAACCAGTACAACCCACTGGAGCTTCTTCAACCATCGCATAAGGGAGGGCATTCAAAATTTCAGTAGTCACTAAAACTTCAAAGCTTGACTTGAATTATAAATGGTAAAGTGTTAAAAAGTTACTGCTAGAAGAGTGGACAATCTTCTATAGCATTTTACAGGCAGAATCCAATAATGCAGTGTATGCCAGCTCAAAATTTTTGTTTTACGCAAGTATAATTCTAAAAACAAGGAATAGTACAGGAATTACATAGAAAAAGCATGGACCTACTCATGGTTCTTTCTGTGTTTAATTTACTAGTGCATTTTCCTCCTAAAATGATTGAACCGGCTAGGCACATAATATAAGATGTCCAAGGTATCCCCTTCCTCCAGGGAGACATTTTAAGCACAGAGTAATCCAATGACCTTCAGAAGGTCTTCAGTGTGAAGCAGTAAAGCCATTTACATCTATGCAAATGTACAACCAAATGCAATGTATACATCCATGCAATTAAATTGGTACTATTATCATCTTTGTACTCCTTTCTACTCAGATTCAAGCAGATAAACAATACACTAGGATATTGGAGAAGCAGGACCACCATTTGTTATCATGTAGTTACATATGGTAAATAGATTACTAACCTTAAGAAGATTCAAAACCAGCAGCAAAAAAAAAAAGTTGCTTGTAAAAGGAAATATTTCTAAACTCAGTTTAAAACCTGCTTGAACATCTAACAAGAAAAATAATCATTTTCTACAGGCATGGCAAGACAAAGATTTGGGACAGAACACAGAAAATTAACAGCATTTTAATGGTCTTAAAAATTCTTATATACCATGTTCCTATATAAATAAAGATTAACATAGAAAAGATTATGCTTAATTCATTTGTTTAGGTTATAAGCTTTGGAAGATAACAGATAGCTTTTTATTTTCTTAATACCTCCATGCAACTTACTGGCACCTCAACGATAACATGCCCATTTTTATAAGAAAAGGCTACAATTTTATTTTAAACTTAACAGGCATTCATTCTTTTTCCTTTCAAAACCTAGGAATAAGTAACAAAGCACCAGAGTCTTATAAATTTTCTAACACCAAATGCAAATTAAGTCATGAAATTGCTCTAGGAAAAGTTCCAAGAATGCAAACCCAAAGGAATTTCAACACAATTTCTCAATTTCAGGTTCTTTATGATACTCAAGCAAGGTAACAGAATATGGTGCAGTCAGGAAGAGCTATCTGTGTATGGAAAAATGTTTAATTACCCAATTTCAACAACTTCCTATATTTTGTTTATAAGCTCTAAGATGAAATAGGTGCATATAAATGGAAGAAACTGAAAGGATGGCAAGGGCTGTGTAGATTGAACAGCTCACAGAGTTTTCATTACTTTGGAAAAGTGGATTGACAGTTCATAACTTAATGGGTATCTTCATATGTTTTGTAAACATCTATCAAATTAACATATTTCTCCCTCCTTTGCTTGGAGTCGAGTGAACTGCTTACCTGCATTGTACCAGTCTGCATTAGAAGTAAAATAAGCACAACCCCACCCCATTATGTGACAAAGTAAAACTTCTCACATTTTATTTTTATGTTAGCTGTGACTACATGGCTTTACAGCACCATCTCCAGCAAATTGGGGCTTTTCCCATAATGAACAGAGTAATTATTTAATCTTTCAACAATCCTCCTGAAAAGCCTCAAATCCTTTTTCTTAAGCATAAGGCAGCAGTTTTAACAGATTGTTTAAACAAAGATCTGCTGATTTTTCGCTCTGCAGAACTACTGCTTGTTTATCCCAGGGGAGACATCAGTCAAAGAACGACAACTTAACTTGCTGGGCACGCTATTATTTAGCAATAGCCCCAAGGGGACCAGGGACATTTCCTGAACATGAAGTTTAGGTCTACCAATGCTTCTCTGAAAATATGAGATGGACAATGACAGGCAGCCTGCACCAGYATCATGTTGCTAAAACCTGGTGTCAGAGTGCTGCCCATTAACTCCAGCCACTTTCTCAGCTGGCTCCCATTTTTCTGTCAGAAGACAATTCTTTACCAATTCCTTCTTGAAAGACATCCTAGGTACCAAGCATTCAAAATAGTTAGATCATCCAAATGTGCATATGTGTGTCTTTCTCAAGTAGCCTGTTTACTACAGCCTGTATCACCGTGAACATCTCAAGTGATTTTTCTTCAGCTTTTCAAAGTGTAGTTCACAACCAGTAACTGTCCTCTGCGTTTACTTCATGCTGGTGCTTATTAACAACAATAGTCTTTATAGAAAGAAAATGACTTAACTTAGTCCTTACCTGAAGAACTCTTAATTTTTAAGAAATATTCTTGTCTCGCAGTTTAAGTAAGATGGTGTAATCTGCAACAGAGCAGAAAGATGTATCAATTACATTTCATATTGTTCATTTAACATGAGCATTATAATTCAATCACACTTGAGCAAACTGACAGATAAAATTTTAACTATTATCATGGTGTGGCACATCTTTTATGGAGACACATGTCAAGCAGTAATTATACAATATTGCATATACACACACTAAGAAGAGGTACCTTTTTCCTTTTCCAGTGTTTCTACTCAGACATGGAGATGTAAGAGTTTTGATCTGCCTCTATGCATTGCTCATAATACTCATGTTGTGGTTAGATAGATTAAATAATTAAGGTCCTGCTGACATTGTATTTCTTGTCACTAAACAACCCAATCAATTGAATTAGGCGCTTCAGGAAGAGGTGCATGATTGGGCCCAGATGCACTCAACTCCCATCAACTTCTAATGAGCTCTTTGGTAAAAACAAACAAAAAACCATACTCGCTTAAAATATGGATCTGATTACATCCTAGTGAACACTCAGTGAAGCCTACTTATTAATTAGCATCCTGAAATGCAGCTCAACAAAACACTATGAGCCCAAGTTTCTACTGACCAAAAAAGGCTCCCCATCCAAAAAGCAGCAGTCACACTGCAAAGACATTGAAGTCAAGAGAGCACACATTCGTATGCACCATCTCCCACTGAGGGCAGAAGCTATGAGTTTAATCTTTCATGTCTTGCTGAAAACACCATTAGGTATCACAGCCAGTTACATCTACTGCTCTTTAATCTGCATCTGGTGCCAGACTTGTGTAAAGTTTTTCATTTATTGTTCACTGAGTACTCTTTGCTGACTTGATTTTATAGAGAGAGACTGACTTACAGTCAGACCAAGAAGCTTTGTTGTAAAAGACAGTCTATATGAACACCTGCAGAGCTCAAATCTTTTTTTCTTTCCCTTTTTTTTTTYCTTCTTCAAGTTACCTACACAGGGACAGCACAAGCTGCTTTGTTCTAGGAGAATTTGCTGGCATAACAATCACAACAAATTTACGCCTGGCCTACCTAAACTGCACAGTACCAAATGCCAGCAGAAGAGAACGGTGGTAACAGTATTTTGCTGCTCAAATATCTGAAGGAACCAGTGTTCAGCCTTTGTTCTCAGTGCTGGTTTTCCAAGCTGGATAGGCAACCACAAGCCTCAAATTACACTTCATTGATCGAGGGAAACTGAGCTGGTGTTCAGTTTCGGTTCTGCAACCTGCATGTTGACCTGCATGTTTGTTGGCCTAAACAACGAGGTTTCAGGAAATGAAGAATTTGCACTTTGTCCGAGTCTTGTTTTCGGASAGGGGGATCTCTATCTCGGAGGTCTAGGTTGGTGTGGGAAAACTGGGAGGAAAGCCAATCATCCTGATCCAGGCTCTTGCACTACATTCCTTCACTGAGTTAATTTCTGCTCCAAATTCAGTATGACCAAAATCAAACACAAACCTAGAAATGGGAGGTGGTCTCAAGAAGTTCAAATTCCTTTGTGTTACCTCTGGTAAAATTGGAGGATGTATGTAGGAGGAAGACAGGGAGATTACAAAATAGTTCGTTCAGTAATATTTTAAAAACATATATTCACACATTTGGAAGATCTTATACAGTCAGTCAATACAAAACCAAAACCCAACCATTTTCAATAAAAACACATAGTTTATATGGAAATTTGAAAAATTCATGTAGGATGACATTAATAAGATCCACAGTAATGGAGTGCCACAGTCTAAATGTAGAAATAACCTATCGGGNGGGGGGGCGGAGGGCAGGGGGAATAATTTCTTCAGTATTCTCTATAAAATAAGTAAAATATTCCTTGATAACTTTTCATTAAACTACATTACAGATTAAAGTTGCTCAAATGTGCAATGCAAGAATTTCAATTTGGGACTCAAGAGAAGATCTTTGTTTCCATAGTGCCATGAAAACATTTCCACAAAGATGCTTATAAGACAACATAGCTTAACCCACCACCCAAAAAAACCATACAATATGAATAAATCACAGAGAAGAAATTTTTGAGAAACAATATTCACTTCTCTAATGAAAGTAAGAAACACTCTCTCACTGTATTCATGTATGGGAAATAGAAGCCTAGAGTTTCAGTTATTTGCTTGAAACCATACAAGAAGTAGTATAATCTGGTGCCTAACTCAATTCTAAAATCAGCTGCAKTACTTTTGTATTATCTTCCTTTTAAAGCTTGCATAGTTTTAAAGTCCTGTTGGATTGCAACCTTGCCTTACTCCTCCAAGCAACATTTTATTATTTATTCTGGCTAACTGATTTGTCTGATTCCTCATCTACATTCAGAAGACACCTGCTGGAAGGAAAATCTAGTACTTCTAGACTTTAGGTTAAGGATACCCATCACATCTGAGCAAAGGCTAAGACCCTTTCTTTTAGGGTGTTATTTCCTATATTAAGATTTTCACAAGCCTAACATTCACAACACACTTTTTCTTGGGTTTTTTTTTTGTTGTTGTTTGTTTGTTTGTTTGTTTTAAACAAAGACCTTGGAGGTCTTTCCCTTGGTTTTGCTTTAATTTAACCTTAAATAAAAAGACTTGTGAAATTCACATTTAATATCCCAGAAGCCAGTTCTTGGCAATTTGCAGCTATTTTTACCCAGCAACATCCAAAAAATGCGTATGTGGCACAAGTTTATGCAAGTGCTCCRTTACAATAAACCAGTATCCTGAAAAAGTCAAAAGGGCCAAAAATTCATCACATTAGTATACTTATTGTCTACCCTGAACACAGAGGAGAACTCTCCGTAACCACAAATGCTGTCTCCAGTGATGATGACCATGCTCAGTTCAGAAATCCCTTTTTGCCTGCTCAGAGAGGACCTGAGGCACCCTGTGGCACATTTACTGCAGAGACTCAGTTGTATGCCCCACTAGCAGTAGATGGACTGTTCAGAGTAGGTTCCTTTTCTGAAGTACCAGATAGCCTTTTATTTTACACTAATGTCTTAGCTTAGTTTTTCCTTGTACTTCACAGCACAAGAAAAGGAGACAGYAGAAAACGGAGGATGAGTAGAAACCCAGCTAAGACGTTCAAAACTAGCAAGACGAAATATAAAGTTTCACCTTCTTATCTAGAATATGTAAATTTTTCAGATTCTGATCTCGGGCTGACTTCCACCAACAATAGCATCGTGGCTGCATGGGGAGCTGCCGCTGTCCATCTGCTTTACACTGATACAAGATCGCAATCAGATCTGGGTCCTCTCACCTTTGAATTTGCCACACATATAAATTAAGAGATCACACACAATAGTGCTCGTGCTAACTGAAAACTAACTTACAGGCATACCAATATTTTTAGTCTTTTCCCTTCCACCCACTGATGTGAAACTTATCTACATAAATGAAAGAGGAATTTCTTTATACTTGCTCTTTCCTTTATGAAACAAAAGAACACCCATGCAGTATGTTTACCCATATGTCTATGGAAAATAGACCAAATATACCTCTAGTATATAATACTAGAGAATTTTAATATCTAATAAGCTATTAAAATACAGAGAATATATTTTCCATTATTCAAATATTACAAATATGTGTACCTATTACTACATTTAACATAATTACAAGCATTATAGTAGTCACATGAATATGCACTGCCTGATAATTACTTTGGTGGGTTTATACATTTCACTATTCGTGAGATGTCTCTGTACATGCTCCTGGATGACATAAGGATTTCAAAATCCTGCCACTAGAAAAAGCATGAATAGTGTAACATGCCAAGTCGCCGTTTGCTGGTAGCCACTGCACTATTCCCTTATGCTTGTAACCACAAGTAACTGGTATACTGGGCATCACTGGGAGGTAGCCGCACTCTGTTCAAATCAAGCAAGTCCTAACAAGAAGAACAATCCAATAACACCAGCAACTCAACACACAGTGCTGACTTTGAATACATTTTAGCAAGATGTTCATGGCTGAAAAATAACAGTGGGGGATCCCTGAAGGTTTCAGACTAATTGGCAGATGCCTTTCAACACCAGAAAAAACTGAAAGTGCAAAACCTGACCCTTGTTGTTCTGAATACATACATGCTGCATTACTGAACTCCAAACTGGCACCTCAACCAAAATATGATATGCCAAACACAGTTTTAATACAGAAAGCATGAAAAAAGACAGCACTGCTAGACTCAAGCTTGAACAGGGTATACCAGCCTACATCCACAGCTCCAAGTGACTGCAAACGTTAGCTCATCCACGCATACACAACTCAGGTACATTTCCTATGTCCTCTACCATTGTTTTCTTAGTCACAAGAAACACAAAAGAAATAAAATATTATATGTGGAACCAAAATTTTCCATTCAGTTTATAGAATCAGTATTCTCTCTTGCCTCTTTTCATAACTCAGTTATGTTTTAAATTTACAGTATAGAGAGTGTGTGCCAAAAGACAACAGATGACAAGTCAGCTGAAGCAAAAGATACCTCCCACGTGGGTCTCTGTTTTAAAGGACATRTAACTGAGGGGCTCAGGTCTACAGGATAGATTTACTGTATTTGACTCTCACAGGTGAGTAGTTCTTAAGTAGACAACAGTCATCCAGTTGGACCAGTAGGATGTCCTTACTCTTCAGTGCTTATCTTCTCAACGTCTTAGAGGAGGTTTGACTATGAGCAAACACTATCGCTTCCGAAGTCAATGTGTTTATTAGCCGCCGAACTAAATGGAGGATGATTAGAATGGTCTTTGTTAAATGTCAGCTGAGACAACGAAAGCCACCACTCAAAGACCAGCATGAAGAGTAAGTTGCACATCTGCTGTCTCTGACAGATGTGCTCGACAAAATTCTGCAGTTCTTGGGCCACCTGGTGTGATCTGGTTTACATTCATAATGGGAACTATCAGGGGTTTGGAGGACATCACTCATGGAGACAAATACGCAATAGCCTCTGGTCCATGACCAGATTTCCCTAACTCAGGGATTTACTTTGCTTGCCCTGGGGACAGTCAAGGCGTAAGCTACCCAGGAGGCTTTCAGGCTCTTCCAACTGTGATAGTACAGATGTACCTGAAGGGATGAAGATTTGACTTGGTTCCAGCTGTATTTCCTGCATCAAACTTGCACGGAGGAGCAAACCCAACAGGGAAGTCACAGGCAGCAGGGAAATCAACAGTTTATTCCTCCCTGCAAAAGAGAGGCAGATTTTCGGAGAGGGCACTGGCTGCGAAGCCAAGCTTCATATTACAAGCGAGGAAACTGCTTCCTGTTGTTTGATCTTCCCGCTTTAGGAAAAGAGCGCTTGCTAAATATGGCATCAAAGACATTCTTATTGTCATCATTACTTCCACCTGTCCACTGAAACACAACTCCAAATACCAGCCTAAAACCTCACACCCCGGGTGGCAATGGCGTGCACTCTTGGTTTGATGCTACAACGTGAGCAGTCTCGGTCACATCTTGAGGACTATTTTGCATGAGAAGCTGTTCTGCCATAGAAATAAAAGGTTTGCACTCTGCCCTATAAAGTCCAACATAAGACAGTAAGCATGCTAGCTAAGAGCCTGTACTATGCAGTTTTCTTTTAAATTTTGAGAAAAGTATCCATGTCAAAGAAAGTCAGTATGACTAAACATACACAACTGTTTTAGGATTCCCCTGAAGATCTCAGGGCCCCTACCAAATCAACCTCCTCTGCCTCTCCAGAAAAGCACCCTCTACATATATATATCCTATATATTGCTGTGATTTTTCAGCTGTTCAAATTTTCTATTCAGATTGAAATTTTTAGAAGGTTGTGGGTTTTGGTTTTTTTTTTTGGGGGGGGGGGGGCTAGAGTTTTTTTTTAACAGAGTAAGATAAGACCTTTATTGGAAATTAATATCTACAACCATCGCTGCTCCTACTGAATAAAATCAGATCAATAAAATGAACAGCCAAGCAAACAAAAAAATGCAGTGAAAGTGAAATTAATGATTGGAAAATCATCATAATACAGTCATATCACAAAACTTTTACCAACTGTTCAACTAACTTCTGTGTATTTGTTTTCCTTCAAAAAGTTAAACAGGAATACACTAAAGTATATAATTGCATCATTTTTGCTTCCATAAATCTCCATCTCCAGTGAAGTCCATAAATTACCTGCATCATGAAACCTCAGCAAATCTCGCAGTGAACATAAAATTTGAGTTCTTTCACATCAAAAATCATTAAACCCCGCCCCCAAACCAGCTGCAGTAATCTATATAAACTGTTTCAAATAAACCCAGTCACTTGAAAATAAGCAGGATCACACTTACTTGAAAATGCCTGGATCTTTATATTCTGGCTAAACCCAGAAGAACGCACTCCTATTTCACAAGCCTGGCAGCCAAGCGACCCACAGGGCAGCCCGGGAAGACTGGTGGAGCTGCTTTGCCTGCAGTGATTTTTCAGCGGGAACAAACTGCGTCTGAACTGCCAGCTAAACTCTGAGTGGGCAAGCACATCACGTAGTACAGGGAAGGTGACTAATTTGTAGAGGACATGAGAGCCTTTCAGGGAGAGAGAAAATTCATGGCCAGATGAACATCTCTTATTCTTCTGCTCCCCTACTCCGCTCTCCTCTTCCCTTTCTCATTAATGGAAAATATCAAACTAACAAGGCAGTGCAATATATCACAAAGCAATTGTGTCACAGGACATATATTTCCCTGTCAAAATAAGGCCACATTTTGTTTCAGTGATACACCACAGCAATAACAGATTAGTCAACATACAAAATCCAAACAATAATAATGCAAAAATAACACAAGACACGTGTTGGCTGATGTTCCCTGTAGTCTTTGTGTAAAAAAGATGTTGGAAAACACGTAGACATGACAGAGCTATAAGATGTCAGTCTCCAGCCATATTCATATACAGACTTACGAGAATGTGGAGCCAACGGTTTTGCAATCAAACCGTGGGGTAGACTTTTACATCCTCCTCTCCGGGCTCTTGCCTGAACATAACGATCTTGAAAAACGTGGCTACTGACACCCTGCTTTGTGACTCACTGAAGTATTTTGAACCTTTGAATCACCCTGGGAAATCACATCTGGAAGTGCGCTACGACATGCTATTCCGATCTAGAGGAGAAGCACTAACCAAAAGCAGAGACCATTATCGACTGGTTTGCTACGGGCAAGCTATTCAAAACACGGTATTGGGTCTAAATCAAACCGCTGAGTCCTGCCTGGCTTTTCCCACACATTGAAAGGATCCACATGCATTCCAGCCTATCCTTAAGTTCACCCCTTCCCTGTCCAATGCTGTCTTTTATATTCTGTATTTTCCTCCCTCCAAATATCAACTGCAGCAACGCAAGTAGAAAATTCTTACAAAACAGAAATACAACACTGGCAGATGGTGAGCATGAAACAACTGAACACTTTCTTCCTTCTTTACTAATTACACTGAAAAGAATTTACCTTGGCAGTGTCTTTTCAAAACTGTACTACCAATTCCCAAATTTTCTTTGGTGATGAAGCCTGGTTAGATCTAGAGTTGCTTGTACTCCACCTCTCCTGTTTCCCTGAGGCTTTTCATCTTCACACCTAAGTTAAACAGAGCACCAAACTTCTGCTTTAGCAAGTTTCTCTCATATGTTTCTTACCTGCATATGATCTTTAGGGTGTTTTTCTTCCTTTAAAAGAAGCCAGACTATATTGTTGTTATATTAAAAACTTATCTAGTGTTTGTTTCTTCAGTGCTCTAATCTTTAAATGATGTTTACTAAGCAGCTGAATTTCAATTCTGTGTTCACTGAGGAAAAAAAATGCTGTGTATTTATACAGCATTCAGCTTTATTCCCCTCATATTTTAAAATTAAGTCTGCAGAACAAAAATACGTATTATTCAGTCCCTGTCACTACTAAAAACAAGCTGTGCTGTGCTTTAAGTGCCTGATTCATCACTTGCAGGTATATCCTTTCATCACTTTTAAAATTATTATGCAATAAGACGCTCAGGTTTTACACGTTTGTTTCTCCCGCGCACACTGAAGTAACTACACGGGCAGCAGAAAACCAGGCCAAGCTGCGTTATCCATCATATGCGCCTCTTAACACAACACTACCGCTTCACAAGAAACGTTTATGTTTGAGCGGGTCACCCTTCCCCTTACATGTACCCTAAAAAGAGCTGGATTTTTCCTAAGGCTGCCGGAGGTCACTTTGCACTTTAACACACTGGCAGCACCAGGACAGAGCTTACCCCCTTAGGCAGGCAGTGCCCGCGGGCAGGCAAGGTGGAGGTAAGGCTGCTGCCTGCTGCCGCCCACCAGCACCCCACCGCTGAGCCGCTGTTGGCTGCGGCGTCTACCTGGCTCTCAAAAATAATGGCAAAAATGTTCTGAGCACGTTATTTCACATCTAATGATCCAGGAGCACTGAGGAGTACAGCAGCGCTCATATATAAGCCGATGTGCTGGTTTTGGCTGGGATAGAGTTAATTTTCTTCATAGTAGCTAGCATGGGKCTATGTTTTGGATTTGTGCTGAAAACAGTGTTGATAACTCAGGGATGTTCTAGCTATTGCTGAGCAGCGCTTACACAGAGTCAAGGCTTTTTCTGCTTCTTACACCACCCCACCAGCGAGCAGGCTGGGGGTGCACAAGGAGTTGGGAGGGGACACAGCCAGGACAGCTGACCCCAAGTGACCAAAGGGATATTCCACACCATATGACATCATGCCCAGCATATAGAGCTGGGGGAAGAAGAAGGAARGGGGGGACGTTCGGAGTGATGGCGTTTGTCTTCCCAAGTCACCGTTACACGTGATGGAGCCCTGCTTTCCTGGAGATGGCTGAACACCTRCCTGCCGATGGGAAGCAGTGAATGAATTCCTTGCTTTGCTTTGCTTGCGTGCACGGCTTTTGCTTTMCCTATTAAACTGTCTTTATCTCAACCCACGAGTTTTCTCACTTTTACCCTTCCGATTCTCTCCCCCATCCCACCGGGGGGGAGTGAGCGAGCGGCTGGGTGGTGCTTAGTTGCTGGCTGGGGTTAAACAACAGCCGATGTATACACAATGAGTGCCAGATTTACCCACAAAATATTTGGATTTGTGGCTTTTTACCAACTCCACAAAACAGGAAGCAAGAAAAAATAAATTTATACCAGACATCCTGAAAGAAACAGAAGCTACCTTGATGATGAAGCTTTTSTCTTCATTATAAGGGCCTACACGAAAGACCTTTATGAAGGCACTGACAGTACAGAGGGGGCTTAGGCGTTGGCATTCAATTATAACCGTTTTTTCCTTCGAATAGGAGGCGGCACCGCTGGAAGAAGAGCTTGTGGCTCTTTGCAATGCTCCCTGCTTTATTCAGCAAGGAAGCCATGTTTAATTAAACAAAACAAAACAGATATGTCATCATTTTAGCAGGAAAAGCTGGCGCGGGGGCTCTGCTAGCACAGGGATAGCCAACTGGGGCTTCCCAGCTCACCAGCAGCCCGTAAAGCTGCTACTGGGGGGCCCTGGCATTGTATCCAAGGCCACTTTTAAGAGTCAATATGGTAAGCTGTGCAAGATACGATGTGTAGGGAGCCCCGTAAAAACCTTTAATGGAAACAGCGGGCCTGTGTTGGAAAAAGTTTCAGGAGCCGTGTACACCAGCATAAAGAGTTCAGCTCCCGTAAGGCACCACAGCCAGCCCGAGCGTACAGGCTCCCGTAGCCCCAAACCTCACCACGAGCTTCTGGGACGCCATATTCCGTAAGGAAGTTTGCAATGTCAAGTCACAGTTCATACAGTGAACATTGACAGAACGATAACAGAACACTTTTTTTCTCCTTTTTTTTGGTGTTAAACCATAGGAGGCAAGGTGAGTGGGTTAGCCAGCTAGAAGCCCATCAGTAAGACAGGACTGCAGAGCAAGCTTCCTGGACTACGTGCTCTGGGAAGGCAACATGAATCTAACAGGGATACGCAGCTGCTGCTGGGACGGTACCATTCAACGTCCCCTTAATGAATTATTCTTAGATAAAGAACTATCAGTTATAACTCCCACTAGATGGAAGGTGGTCTGAGGCTGCACTACACTGAGGGTCTTTCTACCTCTTCTTTCTTCCGTTACGTACAAATGTAATGACCCTTCTCTTTAAGCAAAAGCTCTGCAGATTTCTGCTACCGTCACCTGCAGTGCCAAGTATTCGTCATTTCCAGACAGAGGGGAAGGCAGGACCCCTGCTCTGACGAGCTTTACGGAAGTACGTATGGGGATGAAGCCAGCAGCCCTGCCCATGGTTATCGAGCACCCCTGACTCTTCATTTATGCCTGCTCCCGGACCCCAGTGATGTGGGGTGCAGCTGTTCTGTCATATGAGGACCTGCCGGTCAGCTACACCAGATACTCAGGATCCCAGCCTGGAAAAAAGGCTGCAGACTGCAGGGAGCATCGAGGCACTTCTGCTTCAAGGAGCCTCATTAGAAACAGATTCCCTGGATACATAGGCCTGTGCTTATGACACTTTCCCTACCACGTCATCCAAAACCCCCTTACATAATTCACCAGCACAACATAAGCAGCTGAATGTGACTATCACTGTGTAATTGACTGTCACCCAAAATACATTCCTTGCTTCTTTACCTAAGTTCTTTACAGCTTCCCCTAGCTACTCAGAGCAACCATCACTTGACCAGCCTAAGGAAAAAACAGCAGTGACTCTAAGCAGGCCAAGAGAACACCACCACCAGAAAGAAGTCCTTACACACTGGACCTGGAAAAAAGTCACTCCCTCATATCTAAATATGAATGACAATGTAAGTATTCAAAGGGATGACCATAAAAAAGTGCAAGCATCAACAGTTAGAATATGGACCACCCACTGCTACAGATTAGATCTTCATTTCTAAAAATGATATGAAATCTGGAACATCGAAAACACTGCTTGAACTGAAGTCTTTTTGATATTCATGTACAGTAATTGCACTTTCACTCCTGCTTTGAAGGATTAAAAGCACTAACGTGGTCATTAGGGAATCTCATCTGTTTAAAGCCAGAAACCATCAGAATCCACAGAGGAAGGAAGGAAGGAAGGAAAGAATTAATACAATCACCTTTTCTTGATGCTTGTTTTGTGTGTAAGGGCTAACACATTGCCCAGTTTTCCACGCGATCTACCATTTAACATTGGCAAAAAAAGGTCTTTGGAAAACAGCAAATGACTTTTTCATGACTGAGTATCTGGTTTATATTTGAACAGACAGGAAATAGATTCTCCTAATCAGCCCTTTCTACCTACTGCCAAAAATGAGTGCAGCTTTACAGCCAAAGCAAGCTGTTACCCACTCCTTTTATAATTCACTCCAAACCCCTACATTAATGCAATATTGCAAACGAGCACTTAAATGCAGCAGAACCAGGAAAAGCAAATGATAGGGTCCCTCTGACACATGAACATATCCTACAGACTTCCTATTGTAGACCATTCTTATGCTGACTTTTCCCAGCACAATTTAATTTTATTAAAACCCGAAGGTAAATCCTATATAAAGCCACACGTACAAAACATAGGAAGTATCATCTGTCCCTAGTAAACTCTCTAACAAAATATACTTTTAAAATTTCTGTTTGCATACAGTGTCATTCTGTTCATACTCTTTCTGCTTACAAAAAATAAAGTTATTGCACACTCTGGCTAGTTTAAATGTGTTCTCATTTTCCAAAACACTTTTTTTTTTCTTCCAACAGAAAATACTCGTTTGGCCATTTGTCCTGGAGAACGGCTCTTGCACCTTACTTAATGCACAATCACTGCACAGATGGCTTATGTATGTGCAATTAATCCAAAAAAATTCTACATATCAAATTTATTGCATATGTGCCAAGCAACTGCACAATTCATCAACACACAGTAAATTTGCAATATTTAGAGYGCTTCAGATTCACTGCCCAGGTATAAGCCATATGGCCAGCCCTACAAAAACATGACTTCTTAGATACCAGCTACCAAACATGGATGCTTGCCGTGCAACTGAACAAGCATTTTATCAGAGTCGGTAAGAGATAAAGCTCACAGCATCTTTAACACTGTTAAGTGACAGATGATTGATCCATTTCCATTTCCTCTGCCAGTCAAGGAGGAATCCCCCAAGGGATGGAGACATTTATATGCACATGAGGAACACTTTCATTCTGACTTAGAGCAGGCAAGATCAAAAGAACATTCGAGATATATAATTCAGAGGAACAGAAATTAGAAATAATAAGCCAAGGTTTGAAAAACATGACAAGTGTTTTAACAAAAATACAGCACAATAGCTACTGTATTGTGACAAGGCAGAAAACACTCACTTCCTAAGACAGGGCACCTGAACAAACATTTATTATCCTGACCCAAGTGCAACCAAAGAGTTCCAGAGTTTATATGCTAATGTACCTTACTTCAAAGATTTCCTTAAGCTAGATCAGAAGGCAAAATCTCTAAACGCCAAGAATTTTAGCACTGAAGAGGACTGACAAACTGTCATGCTGGCAAAAGGAAAAGACACTGAGAACTGTTCAAAGATGCGAAACCTTTATTTTTCTTGAAATGGACTATTGCTGTTTTCTGTAATTGCAAAACCTGTACCTAGGTGAGCTTTGTTCCCACACAGGACAAAACAAAACCTGGTAAAAATTTCTATTTCTTAAGATACTCCCTGACAGCCACTGCTACCCTTCTAAATTTCTAAATTACTTTGTATTACTGGGTGCTTGCAAATCAGGAATTTGATCTTCTGGCATCTGGCAAAAGAGAGATGCAGCTGAAGTATTACAAAGAAATGGTCCTGTGGCAACACAGTTTACTAGCGGAAGGCTCGGGTCAGCTGCTGGAACTGTTTAGAGAGTTACTTGAAAGACGATTTTAAAAGTAAATAAAATAAAAGGAGAGAATCAACTTCACTAACTCGGGATTGCTACAGAAACCTGCTGGAATGATTCGCGTGACAGTAATGTGGGAAGTTATAATATTTGGGAAAATGGAGTGGGCATTAACACATGGCTCCGTGGCTGGTGTCACCGCCACAATTTCGGGTTTTTTGATAATGGGATGGCCTACACAGCACCAGGCTTGCTGGCGTCAGATGGGACTCACCTTTCTCAAAAGGGGAAGAGGGTCTTTGCTCACAAGCTGGCAGGGCTGACTGACAGAGCTTTAAACTAGACTTGAAGGGGGATAATATCAGGCTCGCCCGTGACAAGCTGTAGGATGACATGCCAAGGTTAGAGGGACAGGGTGCTAGCGAGGGCCCTCAGCCTGTTGCTCTGAGACGTGCTGGCTATGCTGGAGCACACTTGAAGTCTTACAGAGAGGAGCCAGGGGCTCCTGAGCTAATAGGAGCCAACAGGGAAACATCAGTGAAACACCTCAAAGGAATTAAGGGGTGTTCCTCTAAGAAGGTGACATGGCCAACAGCCCAGCTGAAGTGCCTCTACACCAACGCACGCGGCATGGGCAGCAAACAGGAGGAGTTGGAAGCCACCGTGCTGCTAGAAAGCTACGACCTAGTTGCCATTACTGAAACTTGGGGGGGATGAATCCCATGACTGGAGTGTGGCTATCGATGGCTACAGGCTGTTCAGAAGGGACAGGCGAGGAAGGAGGGGTGGAGGGGTTGCCTTTTACATCAAGAAATGGATAGAGTGYGAAGAGCTGTCTCTGAAGAACAACCACAAGCAGGCTGAAAGCTTATGGGTAAGAATTAGAGACCAAGGCAACAAAGGAAGCCTTGTGGTTGGTGTCTACTACAGGCCGCCCAATCAAGGGGAGCCTATTGACAAAGCCTTCTTACTCCAGCTACAGGAGGCATTGCGCTTACAGGCTCTCGTCCTGCTGCGGGACTTAAACCACCCTGACATCTGCTGGAAAAGTAGCACAGCGAGCTGCAGGCAATCCAGGAGACTCCTGGAACGCATTGAGGATAACTTCTTAAGCCAGGTAATAGACAGCCCTACCAGAGGGGATGCGGTACTGGACCTGATGGTCACCAACGCAAGTGAGCTAATTGGTGATGTCAAGATTGGAGGCAGCCTGGGCTGTAGTGATCATGTACTGGTGGAGTTCGAAGTTCTGAGGGATATGGGTCAGGCAAAGAGTAAAGTCAGGACCCTGAATTTTAGGAAAGCAAAATTCCAGCTGTTCAAGGAATTAGTCAATGGGACCCCCCTGGGAAACTGCCCTCAGGGACAAGGGAGCAGAACAGAGCTGGTAGATCTTTAAGGATGCTTTCCATACAGCGTAAGAGCTCTTGATTCCCAGGTGTAAGAAATCAGGAAAAGAAGGCAAGAGACAGGTATGGCTGAGTCAAGACCTACTGGTCAAATGAAAGGGCAAGAAGGAAATGCACAGGCAGTGGAAGCAGGGACAGGTATCCTAGGAAGAGTATAGGGATGCTGCCCGGTTGTGCAGGGATAGGGTCAGGAAGGTCAAGGCACARATAGAGCTGAACTTGGCAAGGAATACAAAGAATAATAATAAGGGCTTCTACAGGTATGTCAACCAGAAAAGGAAGGTCAAAGAAAGCGTACCTCCCCGATGAGCAAGACTGGCAAACTGGTAAGAACAGACAAGGAGAAGGCTAAGGTACTCAACAACTTTTTTGCCTCAGTCTTCACTGGCAACATCTCTTCCCACATCTCTCAAGTGGATGGACCTCAAGGCAGGGACTGGGGGAGCAAAGTCCCTCCCGCTGCAAGAGAAGACCAGGTTCATGACCACCCGAGGAACCTGAACATACGTAAGTCTGTGGGACCTGATCAGATGCATCCCAGAGTCCTGAAGGAATTGGCTGGTGTAGTTGCCAAGCCACTCCCCATGATATTTGAAAAGTCATGGCAGTCHGGTGAAGTCAACGGTGACTGGAAAAAGGGAAACATTGCACCCATTTTTAAAAAGGATAGAAAGGAGGACCCTGGGAACTACCGACCTGTCAGCCTCACCTCTCTGCCTGGGAAGATCATGGAACAGATCCTCCTGGAAGCTATGCTAAGGCACATGGAGGACAGGGAGGTGATTCGAGACAGCCAGCATGGCTTCACCAAGGGCAAGTCCTGCCTGACCAACCTAGTGGCCTTCTATGATGGAGTGACTACAKCAGTGGACATSGGAAGGGCTACAGATGTCATCTATCTGGACCTCTGTAAGGCCTTTGACACGGTCCCCCACAACATCCTGCTCTCYAAACTGGAGAGGTATGGGTTTGGTGGGTGGACTGTCCGGTGGGTGAGGAATTGGTTGGATGGTCGCATCCAGAGGGTAGTGGTCAACGGCTCAGATGGAGATCAGTCCCGCATGGGTCTGTATTGGGACCAGTACTGTTTAATATCTTCATCAATGACATAGATGGTGGGATCAAGTGCACCCTCAGCAARTTTGCMRATGACACCAAGCTGAGTGGTACAGTCGACACGCCTGAGGGACGGGATGCCATCCAGAGGGACCTGGACAAGCTCAAGAAGTGGGCCCATGTGAACCTCATGAGGTTCAACAAGGCCAAGTGCA
>JAYKAV010003153.1:217652-273430 GCA_035582835.1 Phoebastria nigripes | reverse complement strand
GGTGTTGGACTAGATGACCTTTAAAGGTCCCTTCCAAACCAAACTATCCGATAATTCTATGAAAGAGGAGAGTAGGTTAGTTGTCTTTGGATGGGAGGGAGGGTGTTTCATGTTACAGGTATAGCTTCCTCCTCCTCAGGCTGGTGACCAAGAAGCAGATGACCAGGAGCACACATGGGTCAGGATCTAGGGGCCTGATTTGGTCCCCATGCAGCAAGCACATGGGCAAGGGTTCCAGATCCAGGGCTGGGACACCAGCCACTCTTGATTTCTATGTGGGGCTTAGATGAGTTACAGTAAGTCAAAATAGTGAAGCTAAAGATGAAAAAAAGATCATGCTTAGTAATGTTAAGCATAGTAAGGTCTTTTTCAAGGGTATTGGACACAGTGGTTATCAACATTACAAGATGGATGTGATCTAACAACAATGCAGAAAACACATTAAGTTTCTAACACATAGATTACATAAGACAGAAGGCACCATTCTAATCACATAGTGATAGTCCTTAATTGTACACTGTACCAGAAAAGCAAAATAATACATTGCTACCACAGTAAGATGAGGTACCACTTCTTCATTTCTCATTGTGAATAAACAGGCCCTGATGGCACGTGGCATAAATCCTAACAGGCTTGGATAAAGTCATCTCTGCTCCATCAGTAGCTTTTAGTAAGGTCTATAATACCAAGGACATTCCAAAAAACTGGAAGATAGTTAATGTTGTGTCAACATTCAAAGAAGGACAACTTACAGGCCATTTATAATCTGACATCGATCCAGACAAGGAAAGGAAATATTTTCAGGGGATTCAATTGGTACAGAACCAATGAACGGTTATTAAATTAATGCCAGACATCATGGATTTATGGAAAATTGATCTAGTGAAACAAAGTAGGTTTCATCCTCTGATGAGTATAACAAACCTATTGGATTAAATAAGGGCTTACAAATAAAGCACATCAATATTTGTGAGGCATTTCACTTTGTATTATCCAAAATTCTGATCAAAAAAGTTGACGCTAAAAATAACTAATAAGCATCTATTCAAAAGACTGGCTGATCTCAGAGTCATCACCAATGCAGAACCAGGCTCTACTAGTAACATCTGTATCAAGCAAGCTTCTGCAAGAACATGTATTAGCCCAGTAGTGTTCAACGCCAAGCTGAAGTGTTTCTACACACAGCATTACCAACATCAAAATCAGCTTAAAAATTTGTGGTCCATCTTTAAATGATATTTTAAAGTCAGAGAGAACACAATAAAAGATTTGTAGTAAGGAACTAAAAGTTCAATTTGTTTAACTCGCAGAGAAGCTCTGAGAACAGACTTTACTGCAGTTTCCAAGTGACTCCATTGGAAGAAAACACCAATCTTACTTCAGCTGATGAAGGCATAAAAAAAACTCAGCTATGGATAGATGTTCCAGAAAGGATGATTAATCAATGGTCTAAGTTACCAAAGTCAGTCATTTTAGATTCTTCAGCTCTTGATACCAACAGGTTAAGGGTCAGAAACCTTTCCAGAATATATACAACGACAAAGTACAAATTCATGTTAGTCACATACAATTTGTTGTCTTAATATAGGGTAAGTGCAAGAAGTACAATGGCCTGTGATATACAGGAGGATCAGACAACTTTTTCAACAAACCCTTCTGGTCTTTCTTTCTTTGACTGTATGAATAATTAAAAAAAAAACCAAACAAACAAAAAAACAAAACAAAACAAAAAAACACAAAAAACCCACACTTGAAGTTAAAAGGTAAGATCCTTTAGGCAACAGCTGTATTTTTAATCTTTACAAAAGAAAGTTAACATTAACATTGCCTCAACAGCGAAAAGGTTTTATACAAATAAACAAGAAAAAGGCACACCGTTCTTGTCCTTTATATTTACTGTAATGTCTTGAATACTTACGGACTGCTTGACTTGCTGTTGCTGACAGGAGGAGAATGAAGTAGAATGCGTCCAGTACAGTACAATGTGAAACTGATAACATTATCCTACTTGAATGTCAAGTTTGCTTTGGTAGCGCATGAGTGATACGAAGCCAAAGAAAAAAAAAAAAAATCAGCAACAACAAAAATCCCCGAGACACTTAGGGAAAAAAACAACAGCTAAAACGAGCAATTGATCTCAGGGAAGATATCAGAGTCAAATTTAATATACGCCAAGCAAAAGCAAGCATGTCTCAGGCAAAGTGGATTACCTTTGCAAATGAGCAAGCACTGAAAGGAGAGTTTACTCGGTTCCTTTACATACTCACAGACTGGAAATACAGCTTGGAAAGGAGCACTATTGATAAGAAAAAACTCAGAGCAGAGGAAGACCTCAAAAACAGACGGGAAGACAGGTGGCAGTATAAACTGGCAGGAAGGCCAGTACTGGACAGAAAAAGGTCAGAAATAATATATTGCATGGCTTGAGAAATTTAGCTGTAGGAACAAATTGTACAACTAGATTAAGGAGGAAGGTCAGAGCAGAGTTGCTAGAGCACTTCACTGCTTTCCCTTCTATCAAAACCACACAGGGTTTGTCAAAGTTTGCGCAATGCCTGCTGGATCACATACAGGATAAAGAGCTTGCCAGGCAAGTATCTGAATAAAACAAATCTTGCCGTGCTTCTATTTGTTCAACGCAACTGCCTGCATCAGGAGCTGGAAATGTTACTTTGAGAAATCACAGCAAAATTTCATCTTCTAGGATAAGAGTAACATCCTTGTCACTAACTGATGGAATTAATAACACCAAACTACTGCCAAAAACTACAGAAAAGCCGCAGCGTCAATGAAGCTGCACTTACACGTGGAACTTCTGCCCTGCATGAAGTAAAATGCCAAATCCCTTCCAGCCGGTGTGGCATAGACGTAATCTACGATTAGCTGTGATACGGCTAGTAATGAAGAAGGTCTGTGAGGAATGAATACATAAGGAATAAGAAAATTCTTTATGGAAACCAGAGACACTCAGATGAGCTTGATACCACCTGGTATCCCAAAGCTGGAGGAAAAAGTTGCCTGTCTGGGTATCTTGAAAATTGGTTTTGGTTTTGAATAGGTGACCTGTGACTAGATGACAGGTGTCACACACCACTGTATGTGACAGTTTACTACACATGAGGAACTTGACTAATTACTATCATCATCTAACTCATTTCACTGACGAGCAGAGTTATTGCTCTTTTGTAAATACCATCTTTATATATACAGTAGCCTTTTTAGCAGATGGAATATTCCTTTTTACTTTCTGAATTCAATGACAACCTGCTTTTTTTCACACAGACTACTTTACAGTCTTGAAGGTTCACACAAAAAACAGAGAATTTGTTTCTTTATAAACATACTCGAAGATTTCTGTATGAGCTTGGTCAACACTCTGCATAAAGTGTCAGATAATAACAATACTTTGACCAGGACTAACAGCAGGACAATGTGATGTTAGAAGAGAATCAACCTAAGGAAAACCAGAGGCAAACAAAGCACAGTATGCATTGATGAAGGATTCAGAGCAAACATGAAACTGGCACTGAAGATCTCATGTAACAGTTCTGATTTTTGGTCACGCTCCTACAAATAACATCTCAAATAGCTATAGGATGACCCAAGGATTACAACCCAAATTACTGAAAAGGCAGCAGTCCTTATCCTGTGTCGTCTTCTCATAAAAAAAAGCTCCAACCTAGAAAACCGTTCACTGGCTCTCTCAGTGTGCTTTGTGTCCAATTGAGKTTTGCTCACTCACTGTCACTGCAGTTCATGCAAATTAAGCCTTACAAAAGCCACCTTGTCCAATCTGTCAATATTTCTCCATCAGATGAGCACACAGGGGAACTTTCTTTCAGCATATCTGCACTGACATGTGTATCCACTATATGCACACAGCATATCTGGACCAAAACATCAAGTAGTGGTTTTGCACTTTGGCATAAATCATAAGAAACAATACACATTCAAAACTGAAATCTCTCGCGAGGAAACATTAAAGATAAAGAAAGTACTGTATGAATGCTTTACAAAAAGTGTATTACTGAATTCATGGTACTGCCAAAACTCTGGATAATTTCACTCCTTGACTGTGCTCTCAAGTTTCAGCAACGTACAAAGAATTCATTTTCACCTTTTAATCTTATGGATTAAATATGTTTGAGAAAAAATTTGGAGCAGAAAAGAGACCTCCCAGTTTATAATTCACATATTAAAGAGGACCTCCTACTATGAGCAACTATTTCCTAAATGTTGATTTAACAAAATTCATCACTTTAAATGCATGGATTATGATGTTTGCACCAAAATAAATGGTTCCCAGTGCAAAAGCTGCCATACTTGATGAAATATGAGGGCAGGTGTTTTTATAGGAAAACAAAATATTATGGAACTCTTAAAACAATGAGAAAATTACAGACACCACAAACGAAAACCAAGAAGTCTGCAAAGTCTGTTTCTGCAGAAGAGTCTTCTTGCTATTACTAAATATTTTGCCTTTTAATTCTGTAAAGACTGAATAATCCAGAAACACCTGAAGAAAATACAATTCATTAATCATTTCGGGCGGGGGGGAAGTCAGATTTATTTTTTTCTTTATTTTTACAATTAGCTTCAAGTGGAAAGCACTATGAAAAAAAGAAGCCATGTTTTCTGCTTATCTGCAAATAATGAAATCTCAACAACCTTTTGTCACCTTTCTACATATATTCTTAATATATTCTTCTGGCACACTGTTCAGCAAAGAGTTAACTGATTTAATTGTTACAGATGTCAAGGGATTTGAGGGCAATGAGTTCCTCACAAAATGTGCTCAACATGTAGCAGAACTGGACTTTTCTAATGCCTTTGAATTTATTTATTTATTGAATCTTTCCATCTTGATTCAGTAGGTAGTAGAAATTGTCCAGTTTTAGGGAACACAATCCATTTGATTCATGGTCTAAAGGCCAAAACCTGGCTACCTTTTATATAAGAGAAGAGCAGGTGAAAGGCACGGTACAAGAATTATCTTTCCTTAAACAAATACACTGAATGAAAGGCAGTGAAGCCCAGGGAAATGAAGGCATGGGGAAGAAGTAACACATAAGTGGCAAAACAGTTCTTGTAATAAAAAAAGTACCAGCACTAGTACACCTTGCTAATAACACACAAGATATGACCGACTATCCTTTTGTATTTAATTTTACTTCAGTCAAAGTGTTCAGTACGCTCTCCAAAGATGACTATTGCTCACAAAAACATAGGAAAAAGGAATTAGACGCTTTGCTCTTCACAGGCCACTTCTGACTTAATGCGGTTAACAAGATACATGAGTAAAAGACAAATTCAGACAAAAATCAATTTATTCCAACAAGCTTTCCAAGTGGAAAAAATATCTGACCTTGTTCTTGGGTTTAGCCTCTTAATTAATACTACCTCTAGGGAGACAATAATGCTCTCAAGTCCTGCAATATTAATTTTTTTATTGGAACAGATTATCTTTTTGAATTGTATAACATCTGCCCATTGATGCAGCCGTCCATGAAATTATTCCTTCATTAAATGACTACCTTCCTCAAACAGGACAGCCCACAATATTAAAGTCTTGCTCCTATTACAACATCTGTTAAAACCTGGCCCTCCTTGAAAATAAGAAAACCTCTTTGGAACGGGGGGGGGGGTCTCAGAGCCACCGCAGTTAGCATCTGCCACCTCACATGAAGCACTCCTACAAGCACCACACTTCCCAATGAAATAATTGCTAAGAAAAAGATTCCAAGACATCTCTATGCCTGCGCATAACCAATTAAATAGTATTAAAAGAGAGGGGGTCACTCAGAGGTTAAATTCTAACATAAATTCCTTTATTAATCAAAATTTGGGAGCGGGGAGAGTAGATGTAGTTAGTACAAATGCTAGAACCATACTGTAATTGTCCTAAATTAAAAGCAGCTCTCTCCTGCTCAAGCCCCATTTAAGGAAAGCTGGCACGCTGCCAGCTGTACTAATTAAAACACTTGCAAATACTGTCCCTATGCACCTTCATCACAGACCTTTCCAGAAGAAATGTCTCATGCCTGATTTATATCAATATGATCAGACAATGTACCAAGATATAAAGAAAAGTGCCTAAAGCAAGTGTTTGAAGTCACGTATCTGCTACAGTGCAAGTCAGTAACTCAAGACACCAGAAAATGAGAGCATGAGACCCAGGAGATTTTGAGCTGCCATTCTCTAGTGGTGCCAAATTTCTGAAAGAACCTTATCTCACTTTAGAAATGCTGCATTTTCCAAGAATTCCTATCTTTTAAACTAAAAGTGCACTACAAGGTTTTCAGACATGGCTGAGAGCAATCCATGTTGACAACACTTCAGACACAGGTCTAGGTTTGCAGAGAGAACGTGGGGCTGAGGAGCATCCTGCCCTGTCCCATCTGCAGCCCATCACCCAACCCTCGGCTCCATGCCACCAGCTGTGCTGCCTTCATTATTGAAGCAGCTCAATAGTAAGAATGAGTACCCACAACTGGAGGAAATGAGGCAGAAACTAACTTTTGCCACCAAAAAGTGTCTGTGGACCCATACCCAGGAGTGGTGTCCTCAGTATCTAAACTGCTGCTGGGGATGGGACCCTATTCTCCTAATGGTCCAAAGATACTTTTCACACTGCTACAAGTTTACTACTGTGCTGGTTTTGGCTGGGATAGAGTTATTTTTCTTCATAGTAGCTAGTATGGGTCTATGTTTTGGATTTGTGCTGAAAACAGTGTTGATAACTCAGGGATGTTCTAGCTATTGCTGAGCAGCGCTTACACAGAGTCAAGGCCTTTTCTGCTTCTCACCCCACCCCACCAGCGAGCAGGCTGGGGGTGCACAAGGAGTTGGGAGGGGACACAGCCAGGACAGCTGACCCCAAGTGACCAAAAGGATATTCCACACCATATGACATCATGCTCAGCATATAGAGCTGGGGGAAGAAGAAGGAAGGGGGGGACGTTCGGAGTGATGGCATTTGTCTTCCCAAGTMACCGTTACACGTGATGGAGCCCTGCTTTCCTGGAGATGGCTGAACACCTGCCTGCCGATGGGAAGTGGTGAATGAATTCCTTGCTTTGCTTTGCCTACGTGTGTGGCTTTTGCTTTCCTTATTAAACTGTCTTTAGCTCAACCCACAAGTTTTCTCACTTTTCCTCTTCTGATTCTCTCCCCCATCCCACCAGGGGGGAGCGAGCAAGCAGCTGCGTGGTGCTTAGTTGCCGACTGGGGTTAAACCATAAGAATTACCAAGAAGCAAATACGACTCTCTATAGAGTGCAGTATGATTTATATTAAGAATGAAGGTTAAAATGATTATATATTCTAAGACTGAGAAAAAGAAAGAACAGATTCTTCTAATTGAAGACATACTCCAATCCAATTCAACTTCTTCAGTTGCTCATAGTTTTATCAAACATTTCTTTTGACTCATTCTTATTGCCCAAAGGAAAAATTTGCTAAATCCAGGTAACGTGCATGTATGTATTACCGAGTCAAAGGTGAATGAGCCACACAAATGTTTTCCAAGTACACCAGATGAGAAATCTTGCGATTAGGGAAGATTTCAGACAAGTATTATTAACTTGGCTTGGGTTTATTTAGACTTCCTCTGGATTTAAAAATTAACACTATATATACGGAAATCAGTTCAGATAAATTAAAATTCACAAAGCTTTCAATTCCACAATCCCCTGAAAGCTTTAGCAGAGCATCTTTTTCATTCTTCTAATTCTTTAAGCATCTCCAACTTCATGATGAACACCTGTATATTCAGCTATTTCAATAGTTAATGCCTCAGGGGAAAAAAGCATTTTTCAAACTCAAATTTCATTCACAATTTTTAATTTTTCAAATGTAAAAATCTAAATTAGCACTAAAAGATCATAACTTTAATTATTGTTCTGTTATTTTACAGCGTGAGTTGGTATTCATATACCCAGGGCCCTGCTGAATCATACAGTAGCTTTGGCAGTTCTGGGATTCCTGTCAAAAAAAGGAAGTTAGCTAAGAGGCAGGCAAGTCCAAGCTAAGAGCTTTTTAGTTGTTGCTGAATTCCAGTTTTGAGCCCAAGAGACAAAAAAAACTGAGATAAAGATATTCAGAAAGCATGGGTATGGACATCAGTTTGTTCTGTAGGGTTTTCATTTCTCCTATATGCATTTTACTTCTGGGAGCTTACTGATTTCGAAACTGTACAAAAATAAAGCACCTATTTCATATTAGGTCAATTGAAACAGAACTACCTACATAACTGAAAACATCCCAAGTGATTTTTGTCCTTGCTTATCTATCCAGGATGTCCAGGATCACAGAATCAGAGTTCTCTATTTGAGAGGGCAACAAAAGCAGGCTCACAAGTAGCTTATACAATGATTCTCTACTCAATTTCGTTTTCAAGTTCTTATGCACTAGAAAATTGTGCAATGTAGAAAAATAAACACTTTAGGCTAATTAAAGAATAAAATCATACCTCAGAAAAAAAAAATCTAGCTTAAAATTGACAAGCTGGATAGAAGACACTAATGAAAAGGAAGTTGTAAATCTTTACAGATACAGGAATGTCTCAGCAAGTAACAACTAAAATAAGTCACCTGAAAACCTGTTTGTATGTGTTTATTGTATTTATTAGCCCTTGGATGGCAGCAGTGTGTTAAGATATTTGCCTTTCCTCAGCACATTCAGCATCTCAAAACACTTGATAACAAAKACAAATTGTATGTGCCACCTGAACAACAGTCAAGAGACAGAATGCTGGGAACCGAGAACAAGTGTTTAAAATAGTTATTTTGCTACTACTTTTACCATAAAAACAATCAAAAGCTGCATCAAAACTACAGGAGTGTGCTGAAATACATGGTAGGACCCTGATGCCCTGAGCATCCAGGCCTGGGTGTCCCTCTCCCTGGACCTGGGGTTGGCATCTGGCCCAGTCTACCATGACCTCAGGCCTAGGAGTGATTCCTGTAGTTCTAAAAGAGCAAACTAACAACATTCATATTAAAATGCACATACACATCTCATACCAAAACTACGCCCAGCTACAATACTATTTGCCTTCAGCCCAATGGGAGTTCAAATATGTTCAAATTTTGACAATGCAGCATTTTGACATACACTTCCTGAAGCTTCCCTTAAATTGCACTTCCATACTTGCCACTCATATAGCTATTATTGTAGCATTCTTTCTGATATTAGTTTTATACTCCGTATCTGAGAAAACAAAAATAAATTTTTGGGTGGTAAATATGAATCACACTTGCGCTGGGACAAAGTCTTCCTCCTGGACAGAGATGGAAGGAGAGAAGAGCAGCAAATTGGAGCTCTCCCATCCTATACAGTAAACAGAAGCACATTTGCTAGCTCAGGAGCGGGTTCCACAAGTGCTACATACGAGCAAACTCATCTGGGAGGGCAAGGGCACTTCTACAAGGGCACACACCTAAAGCAGAAAATACCTAGGAACATCCGATGGTGCACAAGTGAACTTCAGCAAGCCTTCAAATGGCTGCTGAGTATAGGAGGTATTTTTAGCTTTCTTTACAAACTGAAAAGAGTGGTTCCCAAAGCTTGAAAATGGATTATTTAATTTCATTTTATTTTTCCTGGCATTTTATTGCAAACACTCTTAAGACTGTTTTCAGGTTAAGAAAAACAAGCGAAGGGAAAATGCACAGGTTAGAGTTCGCTCTTCTTGAAATTTAGCCCAGAATTGCTAAGTGTTAATCTCTGGAGGAAAAGCAAACTAAT
Organism: Phoebastria nigripes; assembly: GCA_035582835.1. NCBI lineage: Eukaryota > Metazoa > Chordata > Aves > Procellariiformes > Diomedeidae > Phoebastria > Phoebastria nigripes. The sequence goes on along the minus strand of JAYKAV010003153.1, from coordinate 263,683 downwards.
TCTGTAAAAGTAGCTCTGATGTTAGGCCATACGACCCATTTCTCACATCTCTCACAGATTTCATATAGTTCTTGACAATATACCATTTGCACAAAATCCCAGGAAGATTTTATTCATTAAATCTAATGATTGTAGCAAACTCCCTTCTCTCTTAATAAGCTTTCAAGAGCACATGCCAATAGCAGCATTCCTGAGCTACTAGCTACTGACTTAATGTGGTTACAGCAGCTGAAATTTTGCTTTCCTCAAACACGAGCAAAAACAATACATCAATATCTGCTTAGAAAAGAAAATAGTAACTGAAAATGGGGCTTTTCATCTTAACAACTAGTAAATGTTTCTTAAACCTCAGTAAAATTGTTCAAGCGTATAGTAATGTCACCAGTGATGTTTTGTGAACCCATGCATTTTGAAATATAGGCTGCACATCACATCTCATTTTCCAAGTAATTTGTATACATGGTTAGCGAGTCACAATTCTGTGTGATATTCTCCACTTAGCATTTACACACTGGAACATGGTTTGTTTCTAATTGAATGTCATTATTATTTGCTTGTATTTGCTGGCAGGGAAAAATAGAATAAAGGTTTTGTTCTTTCTTCACTAACCTGTTTAACCTTCTGCAAAACATACTAAAGCTCGTTACGTTTGTTGCAACATTAGAACAGGTATTAGAGTGGATGCTTCAGGAAGCTACACTAATAATTCAGCTATATACACAGGGACAAACACAAGGGACTTCCGTCACTGCAGGGGGAAACATTTTCTGCAGGACACCCCTAACTCCACAGTTCAGGCTCTCTATTAAGGTGTGCCTTTCGGCTTGTCCTGCATGGAGCCCACTGTGGTCCTCACTCCCTAGCTACCCTCAGCCTCTGAAAAATACAGCACTTAAGCCAAAGGCTCCTCACCCTTTTGATCCCCGCCCCCCCCGCCTTTAAAAATACATTTCTCTACTTTGAAGGCTCCCCAATGGAGGCAAGCCCTTCAGTGCCTCTTGGCTGAGCAGCGGATGTAACGCACTATGTGCCCCTCAGGTTGTAATGCTGATGAAGGAACTGGCCAAAGCTCACCGCGGTTAAACGTATTTGAACTTCCTCTCTCTGTGGGACAAAGCAAATGAGTGGCATCCAACCCCACCCCACTATCTGTGAAAGGACTCAGATTCCCAGGCAGCTGAAACCTCTGCTTCTTCCTCTACCTACCTCCATCCCCTGCCAAAAAAAAGGAAAAAAAAAAAAAAACAAAGCGGGGTGGGGGGTGGGGAGGGAAAGACAATGAAACAGCATTTGAAATGAGGGTTCATCTGTAAGTCAATCCTTACGTGTAGACCTCTAACCTGCACTGAGTTTTTCCAGGTCAGTAGAGCACTTGGATAAGGAGTTACATCCATCTAAAACAACGGCAGGATCAGCATAAGATGCACGGGCATGAACATCTTATGAAGCTGTGTAAGACATTTACTGGCAAACTCCCCCAAGCCAAAGCAGAGTAGGCGAAGGAATAGAGACAATCTCTCTCGATTGTCGTAGCTCTTAAACAACACRGCACAACAAGCAGTAAAAGGGTTATGCAGTCTGATCCTGCACCGTGCTAGGAATTGACATCTTGTACACCAAGGAGTAGGGGCTTCTACCTTTCTGACCAGGGTTTCCTGACAATGTCAAGTACGTGCACCGGCACCATACGGCACTTCTGCAATAAGTCTCCTACATCTGGCACAAATTTATGGAGGTGCTGACCCATGAAGATGAAACAAACATCCTCCAAGCCCCACAGACTAATCCTTACCCCTTCTGTTCCAAATCCAAAGCACATTTGTTGACCCTGCTTTCTCAAACAAAAAAAGTATACAACCACATTTATACTTCGTGCAAGAACTGCATAAACAAAATAACTTTAAATGTCAAAATTACATGCAACTAGTTTTCTAGCAAGATACCTATGTGTACAAACTTCTGCTCAATGTGGAGATGAGTAAAGTATAAGTCTTACTAAAACAAAGGCAGGCTATTAATATTAAACAGCTTATTTTCAGATTAAGAAGTGAGGAAGGTTCTATTTTAAGAGATTTTTTTAAAAAACTCAAAAGCATAGAAGACCTCAAGTGTATTTTTTTATTATTACTTTCTATTACACCCAAGGCCCTATCATTCAAATTAAAGATAAATATTGTCATTCCAGTTCATTGCTATTATACCAGCTATTTTCCCTCCCTACGATCACTATCCTTTTTTTCCACCCTTTATGGCCGCAGTGCAAAAATACAACTGACGTAGAAGGTCAGCRCCGTGCACAAAGCCAGCACTGAATCAGACTCATGGGCCCGATCTCCTGCACTGTAGTGCCTTTCTGAAAGGGAGCGTGCAGCTCAGCCTACAATGTTGTGCTTGGACGCTGTACAGGTCTCCAAAGAAAAAAAAAAAAAAAACACAAACCACCCCACCTTGTTTTCATTCCAGCCATGTTTACATAAAGGCTCTAAAGATCCCCACCAGCAGGTTATTTCTAACCCCCGGCCTCCTTCCCACCCGCCGTGCCCCTCTCTGGCCAGCCCCCACGGTAACAACCTGCCATTCTCCGCAGCAGCAACAGTTAAACATCTGGCTGTAAATTGCCAGTGCTGCATGCTTCGAGCCGTAACTATTTACCCTAGCTGGAGAAGGCAGGCAGAAATGGTTAACTGCATCTAAGCCCAACTCTACTGGCATGGCAGTTTTTGTTACAGCATCATCACTTAGCATCTCAGCCAAACCAGCCAACAAACCCATTTTTAGCTGAAGTAATGTTTGTAGTGAATTAGCCAGTATTTATCTGACTGACTCTAATATGGGTCATTGAACTTCACCCAGCTTTTCCTCACAAAACAAGAGGGAAGTACGACCTGGCAGTCTGCAGTTACTTGGATACTTGTACATCACTCGCAGCCCTGCAGACAGAGCAAAGAAGTACGTTTCCTACGAGCTCTTCAGGGCAGGGACCGTGGCTTCACTTTGTATTGTAAAGTACCCCAAACAGTGCAGCAAGGAGGTCCTTGGGCAGCAGGTCTAGGCAGTGCGTCAGCACAAATGATAAATAATAAGAAAAAGCAAAGCAATCCCTGTTTTCACATGCCCTGCCTGCAATTCTGCTTACTCAGCCAGAATAGCTAGAAGTGCAGATTTAATCAGCAGAAAAAGACTTATGCCAGCTGACGAGGTCTGCTGTGGCTTCTGCTCATCACTCAGCACACGCTGCATAGAGCAAGGAAGCTGTTTCAAGTAACACTTACAAAGATGTACTTTAAACTTGTGAGCAAGCATGACAGCACACTGAATAATAAGCTACACGCTTCTGATGTTTTAAGAACTGCTTCTGTGCCCCACTGAAGCCCAGGGGAATTTTACTGCATATCTTAAGGCCACTGCATCTGGCCCGCGTCCCTTCAGGTGACAACTGCACAGCACCTTCCGATCGGGGTAAGGTGCAGGCAAACGCCACGTTCCACATGCCTTGACTTTTGTAGCTTGGTTTTGTCTATTTTATGCATTATTAAAGTGGCAGAAATCGTTAGGAGAATGCACTTGAAAGAAGTTTAAACTCATCAAGATAAATACCTGACTTCCTATCCCAAACTTCAGAAAACAAAAGCACTTCCCTCATGTCCTAGCACAGCATACATTGGGATTTGGGGTTTTTTTGTTTATTTTTTAAAACTTTTTCTCCCCTGCCATGGTTTAACCCAGTAAGCAGCTAACCACCACAYAGCCATTTGCTCACTCCCCCCTCAGTGGGATAGGGGAGAGAATCGGAAAAAAGGTAAAACTCGTGGGTTGAGATAAAAACAATTTAATAGGACAGAAAAGGAAGGGAAAATAATAATAATGATAAAAGAATATACAAAACAAGTGATGCACAATGTAATTGCTCACCACCCGCTGACCGATGCCCAGCCAGTTCCCGAGCAGCGGCCATACCCTCCCCGGCCAACTCCCCCCAGTTTTTGTTGAGCATGACACCATACGGCATGGAATATCCCTTTGGCCAGTTTGGGTCAGCTGTCCTGGCTGTGCCCCCTCCCAACTCCTTGTGCACCCCCAGCCTCCTCGCTGGCAGGCCAGTATGGGAAGCTGAAAAAGTCCATGCACTGCTCAGCAACAACTAAAACATCAGTGTGTTATCAGCATTATTCTCATGCTAAATCCAAAACACAGTGCTATACCAGCTGCTAGGAAGAAAATTAACTCTATCCCAGCTGAAACCAGGACATTCCCCTCCACATATTTGAATAAGATGAACTCTGCATGGCTATTTTTATTTAACTTTCTCCAGCAGCACTTACCAAGCTGACAGCCCCTCATCCCTGAGCAGTTAATGCCAAACTAGCTGGAAGCCTGAGATCCTAAAGCACTCTGTGAGCGTCACATTTTACGGGTAGCCCTTACAGACCTACGCAATTCCTAACCACTATCTTAGCCCAGCCTATGTGCCCACTCTAAGCATGATCCCATGTACATCTATTCCTGAATATATTAAATATTCACACATATGACATTGGTAATTTGATCTTACATTAAAACATGTTTCTTAGGAGGTATTTGTAACAGAAATCACCTTTCCAGGGCTTTTAACTTCTTCACAGGAGGTTTATTTTTATGCTTCTAGTCCATTAATACAGTGCCAAAGAACAATCTTGAGTTGCTTATATTAAAAGCTGTTAACTTTTCATCCAAAATTCATGTTTAAGATTCTTAAACTATGAAGCAATAATAGGTATATTTCCAAAAATCCAGAATTCTTGCAGAGAAAACTGCCCCGCTGAGTCACCTATACTTTCTTTCTAATGTATCCTTTATAAAAAGTTTGGGCCAGAGGCAGCATATCTGGGTTTGGTGCAAACTGTCACATACATACTTGGTATTATCTATGAACTTGCATCAGCAGCAACATCCCAGAAAGGAATGTAAAGGTTTCAACCTTCAGTGCTCCTTAATTAGGGAACATAACTAACACTAGGACATAAACATCCCCTACTTTTGCCTCATGCACAAACCCAACAGTCATCTACTTCACACACCTATTCCATCTTTGCTGCAGTCTTTATCTTCACCTTTACATGTTCCTGATACACATTAATTTGTCACAGGACATCGTTGGAAGGTTGTCTGATGAAATGTAAAGAGAATCTCTCAAATTTTATGCTGTCTGTAAGTAATAAACTTACTACTGCTCTTCTGATATAGTTAGTCCATGACAACACTCTTGCTCAGTATTATTTTTGGCTTGGATCACAGCATTACTTGTATGCTGCTTTTTTTAACGTGCTTATTAGGATCATGAACTGAGGAGGAAAATCATTTCCCCAGCGGAAGCCTCCAAAATTGGAGAATGTCCTCAGAGTGAAAACTGCAGCTTTTATGAATCCTTCTTAAATTTAAGTCTTATGCTGGGGAAAGGAAAACAGAGGGATGAACGTGGCCACCACTTAGTGCAAAAATTAGTTCAAAGATGTCAGTTCATCTCCCACCAGATATCCCATTTCATTGGTTCATCTAGGGAAAGCAGGTCAATGACTGCAAGATTTACATCCCCTGATGTCTGTTCTGAACAACTGCTAGAAAGGTAGCAAGAAGGCACACTTTAGAAACCAGAAAAACTTAGGGTCTGCTGTGCAAATGAAGATGATTTCTGGTAGCATTTGTTTTTCTTCCTTCAGCACCATACCCTGGAAGACGGAGCACTCCAGAAATCTTGAGATCCTCTCTCTGATTCTGTGGTCCTTTCCCTTCCTTTTATTTTACTCAAAGTCTTTCAGATACAACTCTGTATGTGTTCAAATCTAACTGGCAGCATCTTTACGAAACTTACACTGCCATTTTGATATCAAAACTATCTATTTCTAGCTTTCTATAAAAATCTTGAATATTTATTGTGGAAAATGAAGGTAAAATAGAACATGTACATGTTCTATACTGAAGAAAACAAGTCTTGTTTGGGCTTCATAGATCTCGAAATGGTTCAAGTACAGCTTATCTGAGTGAAAAAGGGATCCCTGTAAATGCTGCTAAAGCCAGCAAGAATAGTTCTTGGGAGGAACCCCATAACTTTGTTAGATTTATACGTACTGCATTTTATTTTTTAAGTAATAAAAAGCTGTGGTAAGTATTATAACCATCCCATACTCAAAAAAATCTCTATACTGGGACAATTTTATAACATTTTATTCTGCACACCATGTCAGGCCTGTATCAGTATTTACACAGCAAGTTATTACGGGCTGACGCATTCTTTGAACCAAGTGCCTTAGATTGCATACTCCACATAAAAGCTTTTGATGGAACAAGAGTGAATGTGTAGCATGCTTATTTTTTGTTTTCTTGTGCTTTCTTTTGCTTCATTTGTAAATCTCTCCTTTCCTGACTATCAACGTGACAGGAAACCATGGCAGGAGGTACTACCAGTGCTACCAGTACTTACAGTAGTTCACAGGAGAATCTGGAATCGGAGGAATACAGAAACTACTCTTTTCTGTGTTTAATATGCTATGATTCAGAATAATAAGTTACTATATTGACACAATTTGTCCGAAGGATTATGATTCTTTGACTGTGGAACTACCAAAGATTCATGCTGCTGCTGCACTACCTAATGTGCAAGTATTACCAAAGCCCAAATGCCTCAGGTGTTTCCCCAACCCAGGACTCTTGAAAATGGAGGCAGGGAATTGTTAAAGTTGCATGACCAGTTTCTATTATAATAATTTTTCATTAAAGATGTTTTTTGAAAAAGTAGGGGGGGGTTGTTTAATTAAACTTTGATTGATCTCACAAAAAGCAGAATTAAAAGAGATTGCCAAACTCAGAAATATCTTTTAATGAGCAAATTTCTTCATGACTGAAAATACCAGTTGGATCATGCATGTTGGAAAATTTTTGGTCTTTTAAATTATGAGTTTCTGCACAGCGGCTCTGTGTACACCCATCCACCATAACTGAAATACAAAACGAAAGCTAAATAAAAAATACAAGAAAAATCAAAACTGTTTCCAACTGTTACTTTGTAATGCAGATGCTCTTTTGCTTTCAGTTTCTTCTTTTCCCAAAACTCTGCATATACAATTTTGTTGTTCTGCAATTAGGAAAGTATCAGACATTCCCTATGGGAGGCATTTATTTCAGATGACTTGGTTCTCTGTTAACATGGTCATTTTTAAGCTCAGTCTTCATGAGGGGAATACCTCTTTAAATGCATGTGTAATATGATTTAAAGAGTCTGTAGCAATTAAGAATCTATACTATCAAAAAAACCAGTTTTTTTACAACAGGACTGGATCATTTTTATTGCATCGTTCAGATAGATCAAGGAGATTTTCATGGTTAAGTAGTCGTCAGTTACTTTTCAGGAGTGCTGGACCTGCTCCTTTGGTGCACCAGAGGAGTCAGGCACTGAGCAAATACAAAGACTGAAGCAGCATCAAGACCAAACGGCAATGTTTGTTGCGTGGATCAGGCCAGCTTTCACCAAGCACTTGTTTTCCCCCCTACCAACCAGGACAATGCAACCTCTATCAGTGCTGACATTGAAGGATTTGGCTCAGAGTGGAAAGCTCTTTCACTGTTTTTAGGAAATAAAGGGCTTTGACACCTTTGGAGGATTGTCAAGACTAAGGAACTCTGACTTTGCTGGGTTCTCTCCCACGCCACTGGCAGGAATGTAATACAATAAAGACTATTGTGGATAGAAAGGAGCTAAGATAAACCTGACAGGACTCACCTGCCACAGACTTGCCAGGTTCAGAGCAGTTCCACAGACCAACACCACACGAGTCATTACTGTCCAAACTGATGCAAGTCATTAGGTACAACTAATCTGAGATAAAGCCAGTTCTATGCAGGAAGCTTCTACTTTGAATGTTTATCTCCCCCTAATACTCCACTGTACAGCAAATCTTGCACCACCAGGAAAAGGATTAAGTGAGCTAGTATGTTTTTCAGACCCTATAATTTAGATGAGAAAGAGTTTTAGAAACGTCAAGGAGCCAATGTCCTATGAAGAAAAACAACAGAAATATCTTACTATGGATTTATGTTTGTTTTCTGGCTGAAACATCAACTCAAAAGCTGCTCTCCTTTAAAAAGAAAAAAGTTGATGCTGCCAATTTGACAAGAAAGAATATTCGCATAAAATTTTGCAGCATTTGTTTTTATTTCTTACAACACATTTCACGGCATTTGTTTTTATTTCTTACAACACATTTCACTATTTCCTAGCTTGTATGTTAGTTAACATCCAAGTCAATTAAGTTCTATACCCATCCCGTGTTTTATTTTTGGCTGGTTGGGGTTTTTTCCAGTTTTTCTTTTCACACCCCTCCTTGAAGTACCTCCGATTTTTGACAGTACCCATTTGGACAGTCCAATGGTTTTCAAAGGCATAAGCAGTATACTTCATCTCAGCATGGCCACAGACATAAAGCTTAACTATGGCTGACGTCAAAGACCAACACAAGATTTTAAAATGCAGCTATGAATATTGTAAAGAACAGGAAGAAGCACTAAAAGGAAGCAAGAAGCTTTCCACTGGATTAAATGTCACTGTGGTACAGGTCTATGCTGTGTAATACAATAATGAACATTAGGCATTCAGGGATGTGGATACAGTACATCCAGTAAACTTTAAAACTTGAAGAAACACCAGCCTTCCTATACAAATTTGTTGCTCAACCACTGAGGATGCTGAACAGAATATTATCTCCAAGGCCAACAGTTCATTTTTGAATATAAAGGTTCCAGAGACAGCAAAGTTTCAAACTCCCAACTTCAGTATTTTGTTAATATCCAGCCTCATAACTTTCTATTCTACCATCTCTTTGGATGTGTGTATCAGATACTTTGAAGACAGCACCCACACACTTGCTTCGAGAACTTCAGCTATTACAGCCATATAGCAAATACTCTTTCTTTGTTGGCTGTGAAATAAATAACCAAAACAAGAAAAATACATCTACCTTAACCAAGCTAATAACAAGAAAACATGCAGCTATGTTTGGGAGCTCATTAGCAAAAAGCACAGACATACAGACATTCCCTTACACAAAACCTCTTTCACCAGCATCAGATATAGAATACTTTCTGCATTTGTCACCTTTCAGGTCTGAGTTTCCAGCACGCTCCTTGTTATACGCAATTAGCCCCATGCCAAGGTTTGGTACATTTCGTAATAAATCCCTGACCACATTTGCTTCGGGCTTGGCAGCTCTGGAAAGGCTCTATTCATCAGGGCAGCAGCAAGCCACAGGACTCACCACACCGCACAACTCACTCGCAGAATTCCAGCACGCTACAGATTTCAACAAGCCATCCCCTCCCTCCTCCTCTCAAACAGCCTGACATATGACTGTGATTAAGTAGGATATGAAAGAGCTCCAATCAATTTTTCTCTTTTTCATCCCTCACCTCCCTCTTTCCACCTCTTTTCCCTTCAGACACCCCCCCAAGAAAACCCTCCCTTCTCTCCCAGCACTGCCTGTTAGGTAGAAATCCATAATTTTTTTTTGCCTGTATTTAAAACAGTAACCATCTGTTACTTGCAGGAAGGCTGTCTCTCCTTCTCAGGTTTCTTCAGCTTCAGAGCACTACCCTCCCGGCAGAGCATAAGGCTAGCTCTAGGCTGGGAAAGCTCTCCGTGAGGCACCCGAGAAGAACAGTAAAGCCAACAGCAGCAGGAACAACCACCAGTCATCAGGCCGTCTGTTCACGGACAATGCAAACAGGAAAAGAAAAAAGAAAAAAAAAACAAAAACCCACACACAAAAACAAAAACCCAAACTTACATATTTCCAAGCATTCAGACAGCTACAATGACAAAGAGGGAGCTGGGAGAGGCACCCGGCAAGCATGCAAGCCACAGAAGGTATRAGTGGGAAAACAGTTATCTCCATAGTACCCATACTGGATTTCTCTTCACACTGCGCTCTGGGTCACGCTCGCTGGCAACACTGGGATAATCCATTTTTGGCTTAAATAAACCCATTCAGAAGAGAGCAGAGCTCTGGGTAAAGAGGCCTCACCATGCTGAGTAGCAATGTTGCAAATAGGCCTGACATGAGCTTTTGTTTTAACTAAGAAAGGGTGAAAAACCTCCGGTAACTCAGTATTATCTTTCATAGAAGGGAACCCCAACTCTTAGTTTGACTCGGGTTACCCGTACGACACCTTCCAGCAGTGCCAATGCACCCTTGCTTGTGCTTCAATCCTCCTTTCAGCTCCAGGCACACGTTCCCAAAGCTTCACCATCCTTCTCAGCAACTTTTGCCCTTCAGCTTAAGGAACTGCCCCAGAAATAACTGGGACACTGCTAAGCTGCGACACCTCCATCATCCCTCCTTGTCAGGCAAAAGATTGACAAAATGACATTTAGCAGGCATAAGCTAAGCTCCAAAGAAGAGCTGTTGCTCAAGGGTACAGTCAAGAATCGACAGACACCATGCAAAAGGTCAYGTTGTATTAACAGGCCAGGTTTTCTGCAGGTCTGCTTTCTCCTGGAGTCYCTCCTTTCAGGATCCATCCTTCCCAGAGAGCCTTCCCTCTGCCAGAAGGCTGTTCACACCAAAGCCTGCATCCAAATTACAATACCCCCTTTCAACATGACAAAGCATAAAATCATGCCGCAGCAGACTATACCCAAAGGCAAAACCTAATGAGAAACTAAAAGAGAAATTAAACCAGGAGTTTATCTAATTACTATCTTTGCCTTGTTAACCTACCCTTTACCTTGCCAAAACACTAACCTAAATATGCATCCTGATTTTATGTCATCACCTTGCTTGCCTGGAGCCACTGAATACCAGAATCCACAGTGAGATTTCCTCGCTATTTTTTTCCTTCTTAATCCATTTTTTACTGAATCCAAGACTTCAAAAATAGTAAACAACTGCCTATGGCACAGTGAAGTCAGACTTAAGTACAATACTCCTTGTCAGACTGTAGCAGTCACAGAATGTATTTGATTCATCTAAAGACAAGTCAAACTAAAAGCTCACCTGAGACTTTTAAAGCTATCTAGCTTGTGCCTTATCTCCTTTCAAAGAGCTGAGTTCACCTTCTGCTCAAGCAGTGCCTGGTCGTGCATCCCAGCTCAGTTTCCTACAGCGAGGACACCGTTTCATTCACGACTTTTGGAGAACTCGATTACGCAGCATCACATCATGTTTCCAAGGTTCCTATTTACCTCAACACAAAGCACCGCTGTAACGGGATCAAGCTGGAAAAGCTGAAAGATTATTTAATAAAACAACAATGCTAAATTTACACATTACCTTGAAAGATCCTTCAGGAGTTCTTACACAGCTCTCTCCTGACCACTCCATGACTGTGTACACACAGCCCCGGGACTGAACAGCACTTAAGCAACCCCAACAGCCCTTTGCGAGTGCAGAGGCGGGTATATGAAGTTCTACCAAGTTACTAAAGATATCCAGCACACATGGGCTGTTCCTTTGTTAATAAAAATGAGAAAAACTGGAATCGGAGTTTCTGCAACTTGCTCTTATCGACACCGACAATCAGTCTTGCTTCTAAATTTACCAAACCTTTCACAGACAGCAGAGAGGCGTAGATGTTTTACGTGAGTATGAATGGTACCAGCCCTACTCAGAGGCAAAAAGTTTGACTTTCCCTGAAAGTCCAATCCATCTGTTTTTACAAATACGTACACTTAACTTTAATGTAAGCACTATTTACACAAATACATACAGACATAAAAGAGCATAATAAATTAATAGCTCACAAGAGGCAACAATGACCAATGACAGGTCTTACTCTCCTTTCCAAAGCACTGGCGCAAGGGAACACAGCAGGTAAAATTACCTAAGTTGAYTTTCTGTGTTTCTGTTAAACCAAAACTTTGGTGTATTCTGAACTGTCTGTGTGATGTTTCCCAGCTGGAAGACATAAGCTTTCCTAAATGATTCGGGACTTTAACATGACCTTACAGCCGTCATCTTCTTCCATATAGCCAAGGGATATGCTTGTTAGTTTGTATAGGGTTTATCTTACCCATCAAATTCTCCTGCCTGAACGCTGATGTTGCCTACTTGTGGCCATGCTGTCAATAGAGCTTTCAAAAACCTCTCCAGTAATCTGACTCCTGGTCATGGACAACAGTCAGTAAAACTGTAAAAAGCAGTTGTGCAAAACCCTTCACGGGTAACTAGCGTATGAAGGAAACGGTCCAAAGTAGACAGATTTGCTCTATACATTGTTTTAAATCCACACGCTTGTCCTTTTCTTTGATGAAAGTTGTTACCAGTGATTATTTGGTGCTGCCAAATTTGTACATATAAATGACGACTGTTACCTGAGTCAGAGCTGCAACTTCAGAGGCGAAACAAGACAATACTCCAAAACTCTTGATGCTGCTGCAGCTGCACGTAAACGTCAATTCTTGAGAGCTTATTTTCAGTGTATTTATTGATATAAACATAGTGGATAGTGTGTTATAAAAYTGAGAAGTGAAAGTGTTGTTTCTTCTCTAACCCAGATAAAACCGACTGTCATTCACCAGAGCTTTTCACCTCCCACATCTCATGTTGCAGGGATCACTTACTAAAATCTGCRTAGGCTTTTCTATTCGCCTATCCTGGACTGTAATGTGATTATACATGGAAGAACAGCATGTGTGCATATGCACTTGCGATTGAAACATGGCAATTATTTTCTCCTCTCATAATTTTCTCTTTTTGCCCCCCTCCATAAATTACCTTTTCCAACACATTTCCCAGGTGATCACCTCTTTTCTTCGAATTGAGCTGCTTATTTTCATCATCCTGCATTCCTCTTCAACAAACTTTTACCAACCCCATGTCTACTGAACACCCACAAGTTGACCGAAATTTGAAAATATTAACAAATATCTAAAATGAAACTAAAATAAAGGATGCAACTTTTAACCCTTTGTTGATGAGATTACCTCACCATCATCTGCTCTGAGGGTGCAATTCCACACACATTTACTCCAATAAGGTCAGTACCCCCTGTCCAATAACAAATTATACCACACTTCTGTCATTCACCGCGCTCAGCTACATGTTCCTGAGTCAGGCTCACCATGGCACCAGTTACGCTGCTAAAACAGAAAAGGATCATGCCTGATAAATTCCCATTTAAAAAATAGTATCATTCTATCTTATAGTATGACTCCTTTTTATGACAAATGGTTACATCATGGCAAGGAAGAGCACAAGTTTTGTGTGGGAGGAGAGGTTGGGGGAAGGGAGAGGAGAAAGCAGCCTGTCATGGAAAATCCTCTTTGCAGGAAGAAGAAAAAAAAAAAATCTCCTCAAATTATACCCTGACAACTACTAGCTTTCAGATAACACCCCAATTTACTCCAATACAGCTCAAATATTTAATAATATTAAATTATTAATATATTAATATTTAGTATGTAGTAATAATAATTGTAAGCTGTGGTTCACTGAGATGGTAACGGCAGTTTCTGGGTGCTCAGTGCCTAAAAAAGCAGTGAAAGCTCCTGACAAAAAAAAAGCTGAACTGGTACCAAGCAATTCTGCTGATACAAACAAATTTTAAAAGTTTTTTTGAAAGTAATTTTATCTTGGTAGATTTTATGCCAGATCAGGTATCATCATTCTTCCTGCAGCTGGTACGAGGCAGCTATAAATACCTCATTGTGTGCTCCTGCCAGGCTGACAAAAGCACGAGCAAGTTCTCACATCTGACCTGGTTCAAATCCACATGGCTTGGCCATGCAGCAGCGCGCAGATGTAGCGACAAATACTGGTGATCACGGCCTCACAGGGTAACAGGCACTGTTCGACTCTTCACAATACCCAGGGCTCACTCACCAATATCTGGGATCACCACATTGACTTCCACAATATGTTACAGTAGGATTTTCAGCTGCAATATTAATTTATTCTTATTTAAACATATGTAAATGAATAAAGTAATGTTTCTAATAATTACTGAAAATTTAAAAAAAAAATTCTTATGGCACACAATCAAAATCTTGTGGCAAATTTTAAAGTCTTAGATCTGACGGGAAACTTCCAATTTGCTTCAGTGGGGTATGGATCAGGCCTTTAATCTATTACCTGTAGCTCATTCAGCTCCAGCTTAGACTTGACAAAATCCTGCCAACTTTACCATGTCACTTCATAATAAACTGTGCTTTGTAACTGAAGCTAACTGAAAGCTGGAGCTTTTGATGAGCGCTTGCAATTACATTTTCATTTCCCTTCATCGACTACGCACAGAACAGCTGTAAATCTCTATCATTTTAAATAAGGTCTTCAAGGGTAATTTTGGCAGCCAAACAGGAGCATGCATCATGTTTGAAGTACTGTAGGATCCTTTTTTTTTTTTTTTTTAAAATCTTTTGGACTCAGATCTGAAAGTCTCAAACAAATTCATTGCTCACCTATCTCAGATGACATTTTAATTGTAGCTTTTAACTACACATAGGTTAATGGAGGAAAACTGAGTAGAAAGTTCTTTGAGTATACATTCAGATGGAGAGGCTTTACTGAGAGAATTTATTTTGCCCTGCTGAACTTTATATTAATGTGATACCTATAAATACTGTTAAATGCAATTGGAAAAAAAAAAAAAAAAGCCTTTAAAATAAACTTTATGGATTTCAGAGGGTTTTTTTGAAAATTTAATTGCAGCACGTAAGCATTTAAAATCCAATGTAATTTCATAATTCATGGTGTTATGGAAACCACCTCCCAAATCTCCATATATGCCACCTCTTATTGTTTAGGGGTTTTTTTATTCTGTCAAAAATTCCCACAGTGTGTGTGTGTGTATATATATATTTTTTATATATATAAAAAATATATATTCCCAGAGCTAGAAATTCTCATTCTCACCTGGTGATTTTATTTACTCATTTATTTTGCTTTCAGCCATCAACAAATTTACTATCTCCCAGTCAATATTGTGACCCTCATAAAAGATGTTCTCTAGGWGGTCTTTATACACAAAGCCTCACTGACAACATTTACATTTGTGAAAACCTTTTAAAAGCACAGAAGGATGGACATGCAAAAAGGGAAGCGGAATTCCCATGCTTCACAGCTATATGAAACAGAAAGGAAGTGAGAAATGTCTACTTACCACCCTGAGGCTCTCTCCACCTGGTACCACATTTGCTAAGGTCCTTCCTYTTCCTTTGTAGCACTAGCGTTTAGTGCAATTCTTCATATGTCTATAAACACTAGAGATACACGTGGAATAACAGTATTCATAGGTTTCATGTGTTTGTCKGTGTTTTAGATATGTATACTTTATTTTGAGAAAATTTGCATCACTGCAGAAACCTTGAGACTAAAACCAGTTTCTTTCAGCTTTGACAAAATAAGTGACACTTTCTGTTGTTGCGGCTTTGCAATATTCATTGCATTTAGTTTTTTCTTCTTGTGAATGATGACATTTATAACAAATATAACTAGCTAAATGCAGCTGGAAAGCCATTAAAGTAAAAAAAGTAGGAATGACCTATTACATCTGCTTTTCATAACAAAGGGCTACAGAGACTATATTGAACATTCATTCCCATTTATCCAAGCCGATACCCCCAAAAGGGAAGCCCAATGTCTAACCTCAAAAACTGCAAGCTTTCTTAGAGGCATAAAAAAGGAAATCAAAATGAAATAGGAAAACACATGCTGCAGATAATGTACAGAAAATTAAATACATAAATAAAATATTTCAGCATTAAAACTTACAGGAAGCAAGTATATAAGTACTCAACTTTGGTAACTATTTAAAATAAAATACCAGTTTGAAGATGAAGAAATTTGAGGATTTTGATGTCTGATTATCAAGAAAATTCTTTGTTAGATGAAAGTGGTGAAACAGTGCATCTACATTAAAAACTTCACAGAAGAGCTACGCGTCATACATATTGCTGCAAAAACTGAAAGGCAGAACTTTTTAATAACTGAAACTGCAAGAATATGTTTCTAGCATACAACCATGTAAACTAACTGAAAACACACACAGTAACATATTAGAGGAGAACGCTACCAATGGTGCTCAACCACCCACTGCCATCAATGGGTGCCTTTCTGCTGACCTTGGTAAGATGTGGATGAGGACGGACCACACAGAACCCCTTGCTGCACAAAGTTCTCCAACTTTGGAGGCAATCTTGGAACCTGCACTCCACAATTTAAAACACACATTTTCTGATGGGAAATGTAAATATGAAGGCATACCTATTAGAGCAGGGAGCAACGAGAGCAATGACTTGTACATTTGACCACAGAGAAAGGCTTGGAATTACAGTTTTAGACTGTGCTGGAAACTTGAAGACCAGTATTAAAACATTGCAGGAGATCAGCACAAAGTAAGTTCATGCAGAAGTCTGACCTGAATACTCATAATAATTCCTTTCCTCAAGCCACTAAAATCTGTTCTCATCAGGACTATATTTCTTCACTCAAGTTAAAAATCTAATTTTTCACTAAAGCTATGAACCTGGTATATTTTACAAAACCAATGACAATATGATGTTAAAAAAGTTATTTAGAACTTTTCACTGAATTCTAGATATATTTTAAGATACTCCATAAAGCCTAAAAACTCCTTAAATCCATGTGAGTTCTCCAGACTGAAAGACTAAAATATATATTCTAACTTAGAAAGCAATTGATTCATTCACAAAATACTCAGGTCTACTTTATACWAGAAATTTCATGGAAATTGCCAGAAAGGTCTGGTATCTAAAAGAACCACTTACTACAATTTTTTGTAATTCACGTCATGTTGACTTCCCAACCATACTATCCTACTTTGAGCAGGGCTTGAAATTTTAAAAGCATGTATGAAGTTACAGTCTCAAATCCTATTACCTTTATTGAAAAATTGGTGCTTGATTTTTGCAGACCTTTTGAAAAAATCTAGAAATAGAGAGTTATATATTAACTCCAGCAGCATTAGGCTTCAGATGCAGCTAAATAACTTATTCCAGAAGCAAGACACTTGAACCTAAAACATGATACATTGCCTGATTAAGGATCAGTTATTTGATCCTAAAAACTTACACAGGAAATGTAAAAAGTCTGGTTGCTACCTAGCTGTATTTAAAAATCTTACAAAAAGTTTACAAAAAGCTTTATATCTGCACTTATAAAATAAATGTAAATACAGACATTATAAACAGAACAACCTGTATATACAACCACACAAAAACTACCATGAGTCTCCCTTTTCCCCCTCCTCAAAGTTGCTACTTGTCTCAAAAACAGAAAACAGAGTACTGCTTACAAAAAGACAAATACAGATTTATTTAAACACCACCTTTAAGAAGYGAAGTAGGCTAAAACTCACTTTTGACAGCACATTACAGCCACGCTGAAGTTGTTTGTTTAATCTTTCCTAGTAAAAGAAGCTAAGACTAACTAGCTTACCGCTCTCAGAAAGCGCAATGGTTTTGAAAGCTGTTTGCCACCTGTAAATTGTACTGTTATTACTAGCACTATTTTTCATGCATTGTATAAGACCCAAAAGCTGCGGGGCACTTAACTTCTGTCATTGTCAAATATTTATTTCCTCTCAGGTCATGCCAAAATAACTATCAGAGAACTGGTAAGAGTCATGACATATGTGAACTTCCTCATTAACTGGTGAGAACCTCACCATTTCTAACTATCTTTTTATGGACTTATACACAAGCTAATATTACAATCTTGATTTTAACATATTTGTATATGGTGCCCTTTCCACACGGCGTATTTGTATCCTGTCAGCAGTTGCCTCCTCAAGCTATTGAGACAGGAAAAAAAACATGTTAAAGTGGTATTCCTGTCTCTTCAGAATGAACAATCCATCAAGCCTCAGGATTAAAAAAAAAAAAAAAAAAAAAAAATCCCTTTCTCTATTCAGTCTCAGGATCAGTGTCTCCTCCAGCAGCATCTTAAACAAGCATGATTTTTTTGTTCTTCATTCCTCAAGTCTGAACAACTGTTTTTTCCTGGAATTTAAACTAAATTAATGACTAACACCAACAACAACAAAACAACTCTCCCACCCTCCAGTTCCTTGGTGTTAATCTTAAGGACAGTCATAAAGCCACAAAGAAAGAGACAGAAGATTCGATGGCTTTTAAACAAATGCTACCACATTTTAAACACGTGCATGTTTGTAAAAGCTCTAAGCCTCTATTGCTGAAACCACTTGTGGTTTCTCAGCACTTCTTTTTTGAATGATGGTGTCTTTATAAAATAAACATGTTTGAGACTAAATTACTTGTGTGTCTGTTGGGAATAATTATAAAATTAGCTTGTTCTAATTTACACTTGCGGGTTTTAAAAACATAACCAAATACCATAGTGAGTCTCCTGGTGAAACCAAAGCCTGGCATGTCAAACATGATCATGCACATGGACTTTGATTTTCTCAGCGCAGCAGAGAAAGCTCTACAGAAGGCTTAGTCCTTTGGTTTTGTCTCCTAATTCTCCAAATAGGTATTCCCATTTGTAGGTCTCCAGAGACATTCTTATTCATTCAACATGCCAATAGGTTGTGCAAGACATTATACAAATAATTCAATTCCAGACATAGAGCTGTGATTATCAAAATGCGGTATCTTCACGCATAGTTTAAGTAGTTTGCAGTATGTTGTTCAGCTATAACATATAGGAGTTTTGGCCGCTGAAAATCTCAGTGTCCCAAATACAATGGTACTAAGGTTCCAACTACATTCCCTAGGAACATATTTAAGGTCCAGCTAGCACTATTCAGGGGAGCAACACATGATTTATTTTAACCGTGCCCTTCAGGCCCACTGATTTCGGTGATCTGAATTATGCTTTTCCAGGAAGAGAAATTATCACATTATCACAATGCTTCTATTGTACTACCCTGGCGCAGAACATTACGKTTTTGTGCATTAGGTAGTCATGACTGCAGATAATAATTTCCAGGGAACTGCAGCAATCAGCTTATTTCCAAAGTGTTTTCTGCTATTCTAGTAGACAACACTGATTGATGCAGTCAGTATTTTAATACTAATATGCCAGGATTCAGTTAAAATAGTCTCAGCCAGCAATAGCCAACTCTGGCAGATCAGAATCTTACTCAGCTTCCTCCTCTTTTGCTCTGGACTTGCCACCCAACACCTCTTCGGCAGTTGACCTGCAACTCCATGGATCCACAAGATATGCATTCATAATGAAAATTATTCATTTCATATGATGACATAGGTTTGTTTCCACTCCCAGGGGCTAGAACAACTTCTGTTAGGCATCCTACAGCTTGTCTTTTTATCCAAGGCCAGGGGAGACGCAAATCGTACTTTCTGTACCAAGATAAGGTGGGTTTAGTTTCTGTTTACATCCTGCTTTTGATCCCTCAAGGCTGCAAAGGTTACATCACCCTGCCCTTGCCACTGCAACTTCTTTTACCTTATTTTCATCTTTTCATAAATACCTGAACAAGCTTTTTTCTTTTAATCACATCGAAGCTAATACTTTAGCCAGCAACTTCTCTATGCATAGTCTGTGGTTTCAGACTTGTTCCACATTTCTCAAGCACTGTAAATTATCTTTCCTCTATCTTAGTTTTTTTTAWTTTTTTTTGTTTTGTACCACTTCTCCTGCTTCTTCTCCCCCTGCAATATAAATATATATCTTAACAGAATCTCATTCCCAACCTGCCCCAAACTTCAGTCCTGCCAGGTGTAGTAATAAATCATACCATCAACTCCTTCGCTCCCTTTTCCTCCCCTACTGAAGAAAAAARAARAAAAAAAAAAAAAAAAGGCAAAGCACTTTAAGTACCAAATTCTCTCAGAGTTAGGCTGGCCCGTTCCAGCCTGACTTCCCGAATCCTGCACCTTCCCAAATCAGCAGGGGATTACAACACCCAATTGCCTACAAGCTTCTTGTACTCCTTCACTGACTCCTGTCGCCTCCTCCCACTAGATCAAATTAAACATCGCTCTCTTCATACGAGTACTGGTGATGAGAGAGTATTTGTGGATGGATAGGAAGGGAAAACCCTGGTTTCAATCCTCCTGGGCCACCTCCTGCCTTCCAGGATACTTCCTGCATCCCCAGTTTGAGAATCTCTGTACTTGTTCTTGTTATGCATACACATATATATGTGTGTGTATATATGTATGTGCATATATACATATATGCATATATATGAATATATGTATATTCTATATACAGAATATTTATATGTGTATGTCTATATAGAACATATACATATATATGTCTATTCTATATGTATATAGGACATAGACACACCACACACACCCGCATTTAAGTGACTGTGCAGGGTGCAAAGCACCGCAGCCTACACTGCCACTTTTTGACATCCTCCACAGCGTATTTTTCCAGTGCATTCTCGGGAGCTGATTCATTCTCTAACCCAACATAAAAGTCAATAGTAAACATTGTATTTAAAAGCCTGAACCACACATGGGGTATTTTACCAGCGTGGTTTTTCAAGTGCACTTGAGTTTACCTTCTGGCTATTCTACAGAATGAGTAACCTGTTCCACTCCATTCAGCAACATCCACTCCTCCCCCAACCTCCCCYTCCCGTGCTAATCGCCTTTTAGACACAAAAGAAAGTCAGCCACAACGTGGTAAAGAGGTGTATTGTAACCGGATATTTTCCTCAGCATTTATATTTCATAGTAGTCACCTTTCCGAGCTGAAAATTGCTTACCAGTAATCTGAAATGGACTATTTTGTTAGCATATGAAACAGGAAAGGTAACAAGATGTCCCCTTGCATAATTTGCTATGCAAATCAGTCTTGCTCTGTTGATATTTGTTCTACATTATAACATGCAACTAAGTTATGCATTGATAAACGGAAAGTCATGAGAACAGTTATTGAAGGATGGTTCCCAGTCACAAAACATCGTACACTTCACCGACTCGGTGACTCCACTGCCAGCTATATACAGTACTAGAAATGTAAATGCCACTCAGTTCTCCTCCTTCAACGGAGGAATCACAATCAAACTTTCCAACTGCAGTTACTGTCTGTTTCAGAGGCCTGGCTTTATATTTTGATAATTAGATTACAATCAATTGGTGGGAATATCCAAAATAAACAAGAAAACATCCAACTTCCTGGAAAGTTAACCTCCCCCAGCAAAACAAGTGTTTCGGCCGTATTAAAGCTCTGTTCATATTTAAGGAAAACAGCAACCTTATTTTCCTTGCTTCATTTGTGATATAACGCTTATTCCTGTATTTTGTTTCCAAAAACATCACAAAGCAGGTCAAGCTCCTTCGAGGCAAATATTATTATTGGGGACAGCATTTGCTTTCTGACACGGCTCCGTCCAGGGAGAAGACTGAGCAGAACACTCACGTGCTCTGCTGTAAACCAGACCAGGATGAAGAGTGAGTGCTGCTGCCCCAAGGCGTTCTTGATTTTAAAAAAGGGTCAGGGAAGAAAGAATTAAGACGCACACGGGGAGGATTGCTGGGTTTGGACTTGCACTATGTTGTGATGAAAAAAAGTGCACCGTTCATCATAACTGGGAGGGAAGACGTAGGAAAGCTGAAGGGCAGTTTCTGGCCTTCCCCTCCCAAGAACCTGAGTTTTCCCAGTCTATGACGTTAACTGGGACCACTCCCAGGAGAAAGCACAGCTGAACTAGCAGTCCGCTGGCATCCTCAGTTTTCAAAGCATTCGTCCTACACTCACACACAATTTACAGACTTAAACTTTCAGTGTACAATACAGAAGCACATAATGTTGAAAATAAGGCTAAATTAACTTAAGGGCAGTCTTTTTGGAGCAGACTGTGGGTAGGAGGCAGGGAATAGTCAACAGTTTTCTCCATGAAGCCTGCTGCCATTGCAAGAGTATTTAAACTGAAGCAGTAGTTATGATATGGAGAAGCATCAGAGCTCACAAACCACAATTTTCTTTCAGTGATACCGTTAACTGATCCTGCCTGTATAGCTCAAGTTCCTCCCACAGCTACACACGAGCACCGATTCAACACAGCCAGAAACTGCATCTGCCACTGATTACATTTGGGAATTTCTGTCATTAAGTGCAATTCTTAAACCCTGCTGGGTGCTGATAAACTTAAGCATGAACTTCGAGCTCTTCCACTCCCACAAAGTAACAAAGAGCAAGCGAAGTGCTGCTGCTCTGTCTGCGCGCCCACAGGGAACCACACACCCCAGAGGCTTCAGACGTACTGATTTTTTCTAAATGGAGAAAGAAGTGCAGCGAGTCAGATCTAGCCTATTACATATATCACTGAGCAAGGCTTAACGGATGCACAAGAAGCATAGAGCAATCTCTAAGGAGGAATAACTTCTACTCAAGGTTCAGAAAATGCAAGAGCATTCTGTTTCACCAGAGGACCATGCTTTATACAGGCAACTGAGTCTTATGAGGATAAGAAGAAAATTATTTGCCTCTAACCAACAAATTAACACAGTAGGTACAGTACTATTAAATATTTAAGGCTATTACTTTAAATGAGTTCTGCAGTGCAGGGAAGAAGGGAAAAAAAGAAAGAAAAAAAAAAAAATCAGACTCAATTAGATCCTAACCCAGTAAATTCTCATTTCCTTCAACATGGGTTTTGCCAGAATGAGATTAAGCTCAGGCCATATT
Source organism: Phoebastria nigripes (assembly GCA_035582835.1). Lineage (NCBI taxonomy): Eukaryota > Metazoa > Chordata > Aves > Procellariiformes > Diomedeidae > Phoebastria > Phoebastria nigripes. Next base: position 241,067 of record JAYKAV010003153.1, on the reverse strand, counting down.
AATTTATCTGTAAATTATTATTAATACATTTTCATGTATGTTAGCATAGCAATTTTTTCCCCCTGCATCTTTAGCAGTCTAACACTGGAACGCATCCCTTCACTAAGAGTCCGTGAGTCCTCCAATAGATGTACCACTTCATCAGGGAAATTTCTTTCTCCTTTTATGATTGATTGAGAATTCATCCAACAGCAATTGAACCTTTGAGTTAAATATATGCTGGGTAAATTAAAAAAAAAAAAAAAACCACCCTCACAAAATGTGAACATTTGAAATTATGGGCAACGGCTTCACAAATCGCAAGGGAGAGAAGGACAGGAACACCAGGGTACATTAGAAAGATTTTACTAAACTCAAGGGAATTTTTTGTATTTCTCAGTGGATAAGAGAGCAAAGCTAAAGCCTAAATTCAGAAAACAGTCAAAGAATTTGAAAGAACATTTTTATACCCAAAATATTTTAATTGTATGTTTTGCTAAGCAAGAAGTCAATGTAACTCTTAATGTCTACCTACCCATACAATTATAAGGGTATGAAGGTGATTATAGCTCTTTCTCATTCCCTAAGTAGTAGGCTATAGTACAGTAAGCATCTGTAAATTGATAAAAACTGCATCTATACATAGTGGCATGATCATGCTGCTTTAAACTGCTGCTCCAAACAGTTGTATAATGCTTGCAAAGAAAACTTCAGAATCAGCCACAGCAGCACAAACACACAAATCTGAATTTTGGTGAATCTTCTGATTTCTCTTCAGGTTTGTTAGAGTTTTGAGTCTTTTTCTCTTACAAACTATTTAACTTTCAAGAAGTAGACTTATGCCTTGCTGTTCTTGATAATCTAAACGTTAACATATAATTGGAGCCTTCATACCACCATCCGGTTAAACACAATGCTGAACAAATCAAAAGTGGATCTGCAGATAGAGCCACACATTAGGTAGTAATCAGCTTGTGCTCGTTAAAACACATTACGACCCTCAATTAGAGACTGCAGCCTCTGTCAGATGAGAAATGATAAATGACCGTGTATGAATTCCAGCCCCTTTGAATAGAAATTGAAACAGGCTTGTGCTCCTTACCTGCATTGCACTGCACGAAGGACACACAGATGGTCAATCTGCTGTGCATGTGGTAACTGTTAAACCAGACCAACACCATTCTTTGCAGTTGTCACATCAAACCTACTTACAAACACTTTTCAAAATTTGCCAAATGGAAATAAGGAAAGACAGTGCTATGTTGATTTCTGCATCAAAAATTGCAATTAAGAGTTCAACGCTAGGTTGCACGCTATACCTTTAAATGTTTCTTGCAGGTTTTAATTTAACACTCTCTAAAATTTATAAAATGTCAGACCTTTTAGCACAACATGAAGCAAGAACCATTGGGGAAAACATGCCTCTGAGAAGACTTCCAGAGTTTTATCCCCTTCTCTGTCTCCTACTTAGAATCATAGAATCATTAAGGTTGGAAAGGACCTCTAAGATCATCGAGTCCAACCGTCAACCCAACACCACCATGCCCACTAAACCACGTCCCTAAGCACAACATCTACATGTCTTTGAAATACTTCCAGGGATGGTGACTCAACCACTTCCCTGGGCAGCCTGTTCCAATGTTTAACCACTCTTTCAGTAAAGAAATTTTTCCTAAGGTCCAATCTAAACTTCCCCTGGCGCAACTTGAGGCCATTTCCTCTCGTTCTATCCTCACATCAAACCTCTGCACTTCCATGCGACAATACAGAGCAGTACAGACAGCACCAGGCAAGCCTATACATTTTCTTAGAGAAGTGGCATGGACAGAACTTCAGTCTTTTTAAGAGCTCTCTCTGAGTGTGTGCAAGCATGATGGAGTGAACTTGGGCAGGCCAGTTCAATGGCATATGGAAAATGCCACAAGATCTGGCAGTAGAACAAATTGCTATCCACTTTGTCATTCTGATCTACAGGTACTTGCTTATCTTCAGAGCCTTTACTGGTACCTGTGGTAGAATTACACATTCCATTCCCAAAATAAGCTATGTTATCACATATTGAACTTACTACAAAGCACAGAACTTGAAAAAAAAAAAAAAAAAAAANCCAAAATAAACAAACCCTCCATTGACAAACTTTCTATGAGCTCATAATAATGAACAGTGTCTTATCTTTATCAACAGATTGCTGTCTTACCTTTATCAAGAAAAGCTGAAATGTCCCTTTCTCCTATTCAGCTCCCAAGAACAAAAGAAATGAACTCCACCCTGTGGGCAAAGAACATTTTTTTAAATTATTAGTGATATTCTGAAAGAAGGTTTAAAGCATTACAAAGTAATACAGACCTTCCAATTCTGGTACAATACTCAGTTAAAAATATAATGATATCTGGAAAAAGAGCCCACTGATGGCATATAGCTAGGTACATGTTTACCACATTATTTCAAGTAACATGGTAAATGCTCCTATGAACTGCAGCCCATTGATAATGAAATATTCAACAATACTATTTTATAAGGAAAATTACACTTTTATTTAGTAGGTCAGCTTCCAAGAGAAAATGGCAATATTGCAACCCATTGTACAATCTTTGACCACATGGGTTTCCTTTACATCTTAATAGAGGCCACAGAAGAATGGGATAATATTATACACATTACTAAAAATAATTTTGGATGCCCTAATAATTCACATATCTTATAAACTAAGGAGCTTCGCTCCTCCCTGTTGTAACAAACACACAAACTCAAACACTTCCATGGGAGTAGGATGGGATTTGTATGGTAACAGATATTATAAGTCTTAGGGCGAGATCAACAGTCTCATAAGCAGCAGAGAGATCGAGATTCATTTATTCTGCAATGTAACCATAAAAGCTTTACTGAAGTCCTCAGCAAGAGCAGTTTCAGTCAGCTGCAGAGGACTAAAGACAAGGCTGGAAAATTAATCATAGAGACTAGAAGCAAGAGAGAAAAAGAAGATGGAGCAACAGCTACAGTAGGAGGATGATGATGATGGAGGCTGCTGGAGCAGCAGCTTGTATTGTAAGGAAAAGCAATTTCATGGGTTGAACAAAAGGCACAAGAGCACAGAGGCAAGGAGAAATAGGAGGACCAGAGCTTTTGCTTCTTTGCTCTTTCATTAACTACTCCGTTATCACACTAGAACGTGAAGCAGAAATTATTCATTTAGACAGCTTCCCTAAAATCTTTACAATGTCACGGCTTATCTTATCTGAAGTAGTTTTACACATATCAACACCAATTCAGGAGTTGCAGAATGGCTCAATTTCATTCCTGTCCCAAACAGTGGCCAAATATTTATCATTTCCTTCACAATACTGGAACAGCTAGAAATTTTGCAAGGGCATAAATACAACTGACTTGCTGATAATGGCCCAATTCAAGTAGCTGTCCTTGTTCCTACAGCAGGTTTGTTATTCTACAGATGTTATAATCTGTCGTTTGAAAGGAAAAATTAATGTTGTTTGTTATTAAAGAAAATACCTAGGTAATTAAGTGCCACTAATCAGATGCTACGCATTTTAAATATGCAACTAGCTTGTAATGATATAGTTAATTCACAGCGTACGTTACAGTTTCCCTTTTTCTGGGATAAAAGAAAACCGCCATGCATTTTGTTCATACTAGTTCTGTGAACATTCATGTATAGAACAAACTACTGAAGTAAGTTGTGATCATTTGGTTTTGCTTCTAATTAAGAGACCAGCTGCTAATGGTGAGTACATCTTCCCCAAAATACCTGCAACATTGACATCTTTGGAGCTCTCATGCATCCATAATATATATTTCAACTTAGATTAAAAGTCAGAAAAATTACTGCCTTCGCTCCGTAAGATTCACTGGAGGGATTTTGAAAGCTTCCTTCTTCATTGCTGAACTTCATCAAAAGGACCCAAATATTGGGGATTCCACCCTTTCACATGCATCAAGTTRTGTGCGTAAGGTCATATCCATTCTGAAATACTAAGTTAAATTGCGTTTACACATCCTAGAGGTTTGTCTGGTGTTTACACAAAGCTACAGGTAGAAAAGGTTTGGTTTAACAACTTATTTTCAATCCACTCTATATCAATATTTCATCACCAAATTATTTTAACAGCACACGTTTAACACAGCAACTTTCACCAACACCAGAAACTTTGTCAAGTTAGTAAACCTTCCTCAGCAAACTCTAGTGGCCTCTTCCAAACATTCACACAGCTCTGCTTCCCTCCGTCTTCCCCCGGCTCCTATTTAGAGAAGAGGGAGATGCACGACTCTTGCAACATCACTTTGTGACCAAGCAAGTTCTGCCATCGGCAAACCAAGGCTTCACAGGATAACTTGCCCAGCAGCTGCCCAGGGCTATGGTAAAGGGTTGCCCGTACAAGCTTTCCCACAGTGAGGATCCCACCCAGGAAGGGACATAAACCTCTGAGTTCAAACTAATAAGGATCATAATCAAGCAGAGCAATTTCAGGATTGAAAACCAAAGTATTATTTATACTTTAATACTAATCTAAACTCTACTCTGAAGTCTAGATTAAAGTAAACTTTCCCTCCAGAGCAAAGGTTTTAAGTTTATAAGAGAATGACTTAGGGGCTAAAAAGTGATTTCCAGTAAACTATGACGACTTCAGCTTCTATCCAAAGGGTGATAATTTTCCAGTAAACCCAGCTCAATCCTTCACTCCCACAGACCACCATTTGTACCTTCTCACAGGACATCTGTGGAGGAGAGGAACAGTACTACCATCCAGAGTCACATGCAACTCAACTCAGATTTCAGCTGTGTTCACACCTGAGACAGCAGTAAAGAGCAGACAGAAAATGTCAACTTCATGCTCATGTATGGATAGAGAAAAAAATTCTGTTCCTGAACAGAAAAGGCAAAGGTCTTGGATAAGCATGCCACACATGTTTGAACTTCCCAATTTATCCTATCAAATGCTTCTGTAAGGAGTCACAGAATATCTCAAGTCGGAAGGGACCCATAAGGATCATAGAGTCCAACACGCTGCTCCTCGTAGGACTACCTAACACTAAACCATATGACTAAGCGTCATCCACACGCTCCTTGATCCAACAGGCTTGGTGCCATGACCACTTCCTTGGGGAGCCTGTTCCAGTGACCCACCACCCTCTCAGTGAAGGACCTTTTCGTAACGTCCAATCTGAAGTCAATTCATATCTGTTTGACTGTTTTAACTGCGTAAGAGGACAGAGGGATGAGGAACTGATTGGGAGGTTACACTTTATGTAAGCAGTTAAATTTCCATGATCTTTTTCTGGAGGAGTTAAAACAGGATGGTTGGTAGTAAAAAATGACAGCTCCTTCCCTTCAGCTCCCACAAAGGAAGAATAATGTCCTTCTCCATTTCGCCATGCTCAGCAACAGGCAAAAACACGATAGGGACATTTTCATATGATCTTCCTGTTTTCTAGAACCTCTGGAAACCATTTTCCTAGTCTTTTTTACAACTCCACCCTGCAGAGATCAGGGATTGATCTCGAGTAGGTACACCCTAGAAGAGAATGTCCCCAATAATCACAGCGCAGCCTCCCCAGCTCGAAATAATAATTTCAAGCTTACAAACAGCCTTCAAGTATATGATTTCACTATCTTATTTTTAAAGGATTCTTGAAGAAGAATTTTCCCATGCTAAACTAATGTTAAATACACAAATGGTGATACATTTCACTACAGACGAGGCAGGTGTCTCTTCCTGCTTTAGCCATGACACTGTATGCAAGCTTCCAGCTTCTAAAAAGCACGTCGTCTTATTTGAGAATGCTTTCCACTCTTCTCCTTAATATATTTAATTTTTTTTTTATTTGTGATCTAGAGGGGGTGCCTAACAAACAAATGTTTCAGCTGGCATTTTACCTGTATCGGCTGAGTTAAAAGGTAGAGATTTTTCTTCATTTTATTCTCAGAAAGACAGAAAAGCCTAGAATGAGTAAGAAGAAGAATACGTAAAAAATAAGCAGTACAATTTATGCTGTGCTTTAGCAGACCAATATAGCTGCGATTTGACATCCATGTGTCTGACCTCAGAATTGGCACATAACCAATACAGGAGCCAAAGAGGTCAATGCCCATAAAAACGTGAAGATGATTCCATTAGCATTCACTCTAAGTTGCATACAAAACACCCGTAATCCCAAGCTAATTTATCATTCCTCTTGAACCCTGCAAGAATAGAGACAGAAAGTTGAACATAACACTGGCTGATACAATCCGGGATTTCATGAGTAAGCTGATACTATGGCAATAAAAAGCTGGGAAACACTAAAGGAACCATAAAAACGTCCTGTTTCATAAGATAAGGAAGCTTTTTGCCACAACTGATATTTGACTTCTTAAGTGAAGCTAAATAATATTTTCATCGTTCTCTCACAGCTCTTTCAGAAGGAGTCCACCTGCTCTGACAACCYGTGGCACAAAGCAGAGCGAGGACCAAAGGCTCCCCAGCCGCTAACAGGAAGGTGCCCTTTCCCCCTCCTGCCATTTGTCAGCCTTGCAGGCAAAAGCTGAGAGAAGCACAGATTGGAATAATTACACAGATAGTTTGGGGCTAATTAAACAAATTACTCAGAATCAATAGTATTTAAAATCTACGGAGAAAATTAATAGACGCCATCAGAAAGTTTCTAAGGGAGAAAAGTGCTACACCATGAGGAGTATAAGATTTCACTTGATGCAGCCTCCATGAGGCAAAAAAACTGAATGGAAAAGCCTATGAGAAATTTTTTGTAACATATGTAAACATAACATATATAAATATGTAGTTTAATTGTAGTAACCCAGATAATTCTTCTGGACATCAGTTTTCATCAGTGGCTTCAGTTCTCAAATTACACAACGTTACGATAGAATGCAATCAATTTAATGCATTTGCAGTTGTCTGTACCTCCAAATTTTATCAGGGAAAAATATAACTGCAATACAGACAATAAGCCAAGTAGGCACATCATTCTAATTACAAATAGACCAAAAAAATTTCATCTGAAACTGAATCAATTCCTCCCCTCCCACTAGACTACATGATTTCATAACAAGACAGAATCACATAAGATACCACTTTTGCTAAGATCAGGGCAATTTTAAGATTGCAATTTTAAAATGGCATATCAGTGAGACAAGCAGAAGGCTCTAAATAAAAAAAATAAAACAGAACAGAAAATTCAGCAAAACAGCTGAATTGACATGAACCTTCAGCTGAGGAGAACTGAATCTTTGGAAGGACACAATTCCAGCAGGAAGGTGGCCATCAGTGACTTAAACTGAACTCTTCCATCGCCCACACGCAGTCAAACACTAGGGGAAATCATAGCACATAGCGGGTAAGATGCTGATAATCCACTGCCTTAAACATAATTCACAGATATGGCTAAACTTTTCTCCATAGGTTTCCTAGGTTCCCTATGGCTGCCAGTGTTTAGGTTAACAGGAAAAAAAACAAGGCCCTTTCTTAGGACATTCTTAAATTATTACAGAAAGAAAACTACTGCTGCTTTGCCATACACTGAAGGCTCATCTTTTCGATGCATTTCTGTAAGGCCTTATTACTTCCTATTTTCTGTACTTATTGTGCTGCAAATTAGTGCTGTCTGAGAGATTCTCTGAGGTGCGGGCAATAAAAAAACCACAAGTGATCTCCTATGCAATGAAGCCCTTGCCTTATTCATGCTTTCCCGCATCCACCCATAATACGCTTTCCCTGCCTGTGGCTCCATGCCATTCAGGCATTCACACCCCAAGCCTTCTTTGCTCACTATGAGAATGACAAGTGCCTATCTAAACAGCCAGTATGAAACCTGATCCATCTGTTTTCAACTGAAATCCACCAAAAAAAAAAAAAAAAGAAATTTCAGACTGTCTTTTGGAATAATACATTCAAATATTTTCTTAGTATGAACAGACTAAACCCCGCCCTTCCAGTCTGAAAAGTCTCTGCAAAGAAAAACAGTAGAGTTACATTCCCAGCGTTACAAGGAGCACGGGGAATTTGGCTTCAGTATTTGCTGCGACTGTTCCCATAGCACACAAGTACCACAAATCAGATGCTCAAGGAGTAAATTTTAATTCATAATTCATGAGACTAGGTCAGATTTATCCCAGGATTAATGGGATACAACACAATCATAAACAACCAAGATGACAAGAGCTGTCATTGCTTGGCATTGTAACTGATTCTGGTTTTGTTTTTTTTGAGATTTTTGGGAAGGGTTGTTGGCGTTTTTTTGCTTTATTTTGTTTTTAAAGCAAATTATAGATTTTTCAAATGCATAAATCTTTGATATTTAAAAGTCTGATAAACAGCTTCAATATATAATTAATAATCCACTCGGCTTCAAAGGATTTTAATGCCTCCCTATCAGCAGAAATGCAGTAACATTGTACTCATTCCCACTTAGTTCATGGAAAAGAAACCAAGAAAATAAACARATGTAATTGCTTAAAACAAAGTCAACTTTTAAAGATTTTCTACAAAGTTCGAGTACAAACAAAATGAGACAGTATAAATATGCCTTAAGTTTACATGGCTTTATTGAGACTAATCAGAGTTGTCAATATTAGAATACTGAATTCTAGCCAGTCGTGAAATTAATACTTGAGACATTCTAGTGTTGTTTTTAACTCCGAAGTAGAGGAGAAAAGGCACTACAAAAATCATGTGTGTTGACGTTATGAGTCATCTATTTATACTTTTTAAAGTAACTACCATGATTAGTTTGAGGCAGGTAAGTTTAAGGGAAGAGTCAGAAAATAAATTTCAAAGGATGAAGATTAAGAATTTAACTGTGGCTTCCACCTACACTTAGCAACTGGAAATTCATTTCCAGTCTCAAGCACAGACTGGGCCCCAAAGACCTATTTTGTTCTCTACACACAAACTGGCTGGCACTATTGGTAGAAATGCTGGGCCTGTGTAGCTACATTTTCCACATGGAGCTGATGGAGACTATTATTAGAGATGTTGAAAGGAGCACTAGGCTATGGACTGTAAAGGAGAACGCTATGTGCTCCATGAAAATGACGTCAATACCTACACCAAGGCATGTCTGAGAAGACGGAACACAAAGCCATAGGATGCTGAAGACAAAAGCTCGTATGGATATTTGAAGAGCGTTTGACATACTTGATGTCAACTCAGTAATGTCCCCATAGGGGACAAAGCTGAAGTACACAAAATCAGATCTGACGAAGTACATACCGAGGAATAACAGGTCGCCATCAGTCAGCTTCACTTTTCTGCAGTCGGTGCTTATGCGAGAGCAGTTGCTCAATGTGCGTAGCTGGCTGATGACATGCAGCTGGTCCTTGCAGAGACACCGAGGGCCACACATTCCCCACCTCCCACAGCTGGCATGCAGTGTGTAAGCAGGATCCCCAGGACAGTGGTCCAAAGAACCACCGTAAGCCCAACCCCCTTCTCCTTTCTGAACGCACACTCTGCATCATAACGTGACATCCACCTGAAACAGATAGATGGTCTCCTAACAGACCCACCTCAGCTTAATCTGTAACTCAGTGTTGATACGGCAGGCCACAACCGTGGAACGCCTATTAAAACAGAAAAGTATTTATCCAATTCAGCATCCAATTCTGGGTGTGCCTCTAAATTTGAAACTTCTTCCATTGAAACAATAGGATTATGAGAATAGTGAAATATGTTAAAATTATCTACCCATACATATCATCGCCGCAATGTGAAAGAAATAGCTGTAATGGGATAAGGTTACAAAAAAAATGTTTCAAAACTTCAATTTTTATTCTCTTTTTTTAAATAAGGCTAAAAATGTAAGTAGATAGTGAGAAACACCCACAGGAGATAGAATTACAGGTCATTTCAGGCTGATGTAGTGAAAAACAAGGGAAGCTAAAGCATTCAGCGTAAAAATCAAAGTAATTTCTAAATCCTTCCTTATTTACAACGTGATGTGCTATTATCATTTTAAACAAGGAACAAGATCTTTTCTCTCCTATTTTCAGATTTCATACACAAGCGCTCTGCATTTTGCATTAAAAAGACCATTCACCATATACTATAAATAAAATACAGCGAATTGGGGGTGATGGGGGGGAGACGATGGACAGAGACACAGAACTCCTTTCTGAAAGGACACAACCACATTGCCACATTAAGCTACAAGAGAAATGACAGCCAGATCTTCTCCATTTATGAATAGACTTCATTGCCTTGAAGGAAGGAGAGAAAAAGAGTGGCTTTCCATCGCAACTTGAAATATGGCATATCATGCAATTTCAAACTAGATGGCCAAAAGCAAGTGAACATGCATGCAAAAACTGGTAACTCGATAAACACTGCTTGCTTGATGAAATCTCACAACAGTAGTAAACCATTGGAGTACAAAGTCATTTGTGAACCAAATGGTTCAAATGGAAAAAACGCACCTCACTACAGCACAAAGCAAGTTACTAATTCACTGCAGTAGAAAGTAATTTGTGAATGGAATCTCGGAGCATGTTTCCTTTTACTTTTGTTTACTTTAGAGTTGAATGTTCTTAAAACTATATGTGCTGCATACTAAATAACAATCACAGGGTTTGTGTGTGTATATATTGTGTATGTGTCAATAAATATATATGGAAATTGTATGAACATTGGGAATGATTAGAAGCCTTATGCCATGGAAATATTGCAGAGGCATGAAGAGTGTATAACATTGCCCYTGAATAATTAAGGGTCAGAAGATCAGCCCACGCTTGCAGACCTTTCCTCAGAACAAGGTTACCGCAGTGACCTCTTCAGAACTGCCTGCTTCCTGGTGTATTTTTTGCCCATCTCTGCTCCAGGTTTTCCGCATAGTTGGAATTCCACAGATGGTCCCCATCGCCCCCAAAGAAATGCTCTTTCCAGATGAATTCCCCAGAACAGGACTTCATTTCTTAGACAGCAGAGGGATATTTTCCAGAAACTGATGATTCCCAAGAGCGCCACAATTGGCTAATACTTAATCATTCCATAATCTTAGAAAATCTGGTAGAAGTATAAAAACATTTTCASAAGGCACTGATGTTCCAATAAATGCTGGAAGCTCTCTGACCAGCATGTGATAACCGTACATTAAAGGATTTGGCTGTCCCTTCTCATCGTTCCAATATAAATAGCACATTCTTAATAAAGCCTATGCTAATATAATCCTTTTGAAGTTTTAGTCAACTATTTTAAACATGGTATTCTAATGTCTTCTAATGAACACACAGATCAGTCAATGGTCCAATGCTACAGACTCTCCTTTCTCTTACTATTTTATTTGTTGATGTTAATGATTTGCCAAGTTTATTTTTCTTCAACCACAGCCTCTGTGTTTCTCAAAGCTCCTTAAAAATTACTTAAGTAACAAAAGACATTATGACACAAAGATATTTTAGTATATAATTTCCCAGCTGAAGTTTCACACCTCAACACACACAGCTGTGCCCATAAACGCTCTTCATGCCATCATAGTATTACAACGATGCATACACATACACCCTTTGGCAAAAATAATCCACATTTATCGCAGACTATTTTCATTCAAATTCCATGTTTAGCGATCTTTTCCAGGATCTCTGCTTGCATCTTTGGTGAAATGCTGTAATTCCTGCATTGTATCTCCATTCTACACAAGGGGCAAAATACAGATTTCCTCCTTAAAAGAAATTTGGTATAATTAATAACAGAATAATTACTATAAAGAAATACGTTGTATCCTCTCTGTACGCAGACATATCTCTCATACACGCTAAGTGGACTTACTGAGCATGTTTATCAGGAAAGAGATGAGAAATCCTGTAACTCAGATGACGCAGAAATGTATGTAAGGAAAATCTTTAATTACCTACATTAGTATAATACTTTAAGAGGAAGTCATCAAAGAGAGGTAAACATGAATAGAATGAGAATAAAGGAAATCTTGATTTAATAATTGATTTTTAATCTCCTTTGCATTTATACTTCACTGACTTAAAAAAAAAAATCTCATTTTCACTGGCTGCTGTAACCACTGAAACAAAAATTAACTCTAAACTAAATTAAAACAGGATTTTAAAATAGTGAAATAGCTCACTAAAGATACCTTACACAAGTGGTAAAATGGGTTTACCCAAATGCTCTTTGATTCAAAATGAAGTTGTTAAATGAAGAATTTTCTATGACAAAGGTTTATTCTAATCGTGGGTCAGATTTTTAAAGGTTTCAGTTCACTGCCCTAAAGCCTTCCCAGGATCTTCACAGAGGATGAGCATCATCACCTGCACCTTAAAATAGGATTCCGTTGAACAACCAAAAAAGCAATAATGAATATATTAAGCTAGCACCTGCTGAGATTTTTAAATGAGCCATAGTGAGCTACTGCTCCTTCATAACACCATTGCACATTCCTCCTCGCCTGCATGAAACCCCCAAATGCTGCAGCTGGTAGAGGCTGCAGGAGGAGGGCTGCAAAGGACTCAAGGTAACCCAACAGAAAGTACTCCAACACCAGTGAAACGTGCTAAGAACCTGCCTAGTCACTCCCACCATATTATCTAAGAAGATTAGCCAATTTCAAACTTTCCTCTAATTCTGAATTTGTTTTCTGTTAAGTATTCAGTTTCTGAAAATTAGGCCAGTAACTGTTCAACACTTTTTTTTCTTCAAAGATCAAAATTCAAGTTGCTTCAAAGGCAATACATTACTCTCTTTTTAAAGAAACACACCAAATCAAATTTTAAAAGGCAGTTCACTCTTCAGTGAATGTTTTACTTAAAATACTAGAATTACCACCAATCTTGAATCTTTAAATAAGATTAAATGCTCTACTTCTGTTCTACCACTCCGCCTGCTTATAGACTTTTTTTGTTTTTACCTTTTTAATCAATTTTGACAATGTAGACAGACAAATTATTTTTATTAGTTTCCCCTGCTTCCATTGTAGCTGACTCAGGCTTGATTTCAAATGTCTGCAAAATGTATTTGGTGTCTGGACTACTAATCCACAGAGATTTCTTTTTCAACTTGTTTCCTTGGAAGGTGATGGAATCAATTCTATTACTGTTATTTTCAGAAAAATTGATAGAAGTTCAAAGACTACTGTTTTGTTTTAAATAGAGCCAGCCTTTGAAATTCAACTATCTGCCAGTGGTCTAAAATGCCTTTTTAAGCAGTTCACATAACATAGCAAGTAATAAACATAAGGAAAAACTTTAGCAAGTATGAAAAGATAGGAAAACACCCACATGCTATTACAGCCTGTTTCAACCTACATATACAATACAAATCAAGCATAAGGTAACAGTAGCTTAACTAATTCTATTAATCTCTGTGAGTAAGCATTTCATTTGGCCATTTTCACATCCTGTAATTATTCCAGAGGAAACGCAGGTTAAAGGTTCAACTAGCACTTAAAATCTCTCCTAAAGCATAATTATATCTACAAGACTTTGCCTGTGGGTAAAATTGGGAAACCTATAACACAAAGCATTTATTTTTCTCAAATACACTGTGGAGTCCAATTATTCCAAAGAATTTCTTTTTTATTATTACTACTCAGTTCTATGCAAAGTGTATCTCAAAAGGAAAAGCTATCTGCAGCCTGCACAATTTGGGCCATGAAACATTATTATTCAGTTATAATAAATGTTTAAAACAGAATCATGAGCTCCCTCTTCAAGTTCATTCAAAGGAAGCGTCATAAAAGCATAGTCACAGCTGTCGATTGCTCGATTCAGTAGGGGATCAAAATAGGGGATCATTGCAACAGCACAGGCATCAAGAGCAACCCTGTTTGTTAAATGGAAAAATATGGTCTCACACAAACACAAAACACCTATTTGCTTTTTCGTTGTATGTTTTTGGAATAGAAACTCATTTTCAAAGATGGGAAGAGAGTCCACAAACTGTGCATGTCATGAAGTACCTGTTTAGATAAATTACACTCTTGGGGTGTGTGGGGGGTGGGAAATACAACTCCATAAATTGAAATTGCCTGGCGTACAGTGGGAAAAAGCTGAGAAGAGGTGAGCATTCAGAACAGGCAGGAATTCAAGTCAAGTGGATAATATACTACGAGAGAATCTTGCAATTCTTATCTACCAAGTCCTCTAAACTCCTTCTTCCCATTAAATGTGCACAATGAGTGCCATATGCAGTACACGTTAATTTGAAACAAAAAGATATTCAATCGTATTAATTTGCCATTGGCAATTTATAAGACACATAAATAAAAGGCTATTTGTTTGCCATTATTAACAAGGCGCGGATTTTGCTCAGCTACGGCCTCTCTTTGATTTTTGATGTGAAAGCATCAATAGGAGGTGTTCATAATGAAGTTTGTAAGCACCAATTCAAAGTTTGGGTCCTGAAAAACAACTACTTCACTACTTACTGCAAGTGGTGCAATTGATGGAATCTGTCAAGCAAGTTCCAAGGTTTTGGTTAAAAAAACAATATGCAACTTGAAAAACTCATGAAAAGGAGATTAATGTTAAAAAAAAAAMCAAGCTCTCAAATTAGTAAATACTAGAATTAAGGCTGTTCATGAAGCATGAATTCAGACCTCTATTCAGTGTAATGGCTTTGCTCAATATTACAGAGCAAGCCATCTATGCAGCCAAGAAAAAAAAAAACAAACACCAATGCTCCCACAACCAGTGCAATGCGTTAAGCTAAACTTGTTCTTCTCTTTTAAACCTTTATCTTATTCACTGTTTATCCTGTTTTAGATGATACAAAAGTCTAAGATATCACTGTACCACAACATATAAAAAGACTGTATAAAAATGTGGAAAAGGGAGTTTCATAGCATACAGAATTCAATATTGAGCTACTATAGTGTCAAGCTGAAACCTAAATCCAAACCAAAATGACTGTAGGTATTGACTAAGAATTTTGGTTTACACAAAGTTTTCCATTATTTTTAAAAACATTMCAGTTTTACTAAAAAGTCCCAAAATCACCCTAACTGGTTTTGACATATTTTTAGAGTTCTCCCAATGTTTTCCTTTCCTTGGCAATTTTTCTTTGGAGTTGCATTGACATCTCACTCACCAACACAGACGGCTAACAGATCTGTACAGGTATCTGCCAAAGGTAGCAAACACTAAAATACAGGCAACAGAACAAAGTCCAACATGTTTTATGTTTCAGATGCTCTTCCTAACCATTTTGACCTTCCAACATCCAGAGCTACAATGAGATCAGACAGCATCTTAAAAGAATTCCCTAAGTATCTTCTACAAGATAAAACATAAAACTGTATCTATTCAGGAAGATACATCCTCTTTGCCACTAAAACCAGTTTTCTGATTGTTTCTCACTTAGTACAGTTTATATTGATGGCATCTAGGGGATGGAGAGGGAATGGAAATAGCAAAACGTTGTTTCGCCAATTCCAGTGTCAGGAAATGTTGTTCACCAGTTTATGAAGCAGCAGATAACTCCAAGGTCTCCCTGACCTTTCAGCACTATGGGGCAATCTTTACACAAGGACTAACTGTTCTCACACAGTTCCTGCACTGTCAAGGTACTAATCTTTTTGTTAGCGCTTGGCATTCAGGTCTTCTTGTTCTACTTCTTTTTTCCCCAAGGAAACTATTCRTCACGATGTAATCCCAGCCCAGCGATACAGCACAAGATCCTGTCCCAAACGTAGGTCTGGTTTTTCAGTTCCTTCCTCTTCCTTCTTCAGTACGTTAGTGTCCCTAGATTGGAAATGGGCATCAACTCTCTGCATCAGTAATCCTTTCATTTTCACGGTAACATTGGTCATCTTTTGAGTGACATGTGAAAGGGCCGGGCTTAGACATTTTGCTTGCTGGCAAGAGTCAAGCTCTGTTGGTTTACAGCAGGAACACCAGAAGCAGGTTAGCTTTAAACATTAGATTTGCCTATGGTAGGCTTGAGTTTTCCTTTCCTCTTTCTGTTCTAGTCCTAGYGAGTTGCTACACGCTACATAGAGCCACATTAGTGTTGCTGAACACCAATGAGTCTGCTGCAAGCATTCACTGCTTGGTTTTCCCTCATGGTCAATGCAAGAGGAACTCCTGGGTCATACTGAAAGTTTGCAAGGGATGAGCTGAAGTCAGTGCAGATGTGAATTACTCAAGTATTCCAAACATGTCTCTTCTCAAACATCACTCACTTAATGCATCTAAAGTTAGGACGTATTTTTGAAGAGAGGCGCACATGGTAAAAAGAAAAAGAAGTTTATATGGAATCAGGGTGGATTGAAACATCTTTAGCAAAGGACCTTATTCAGCATGCAAAGAATTATACATTGAATGCTATTTTTCTTAAAGCATAAGGCATCTGCAAAACTCGTGTAAGAAAAATAGTGTTCAATTGATATATGCGAATATCGCAAGCATGCCGATATCTAAAATTCRGAAAACTGCAAGCAATTAGAAATAAACACTAATCTAAATCAAGGTGCACAATACTGGTAAGACATTTATTAAAAACAATATGAAAATGTATGCACAGTCAAATATAAATTTTGCTTTTTGTTGAAGGAAAGTATGACAGCATGCACCYGTTGTTTACAATCACTGCTAATGAAAAGGGGCCAACGCAAACTAACTTGCGAATTCTCCGTGCTGCTCAGTAGAAAGAAATTAAGGCCCTGATTCAACAAGCACTTACTTTTGCTGGAACATGTTACCCACCTTGAAAGTTCAAAGGAATGTCTCACCCGAAATGAGCTGTCAGCCTACCATAACATTTCAACACTTGAGGCTAAAACGGTACCTAAAAAAAAGCCACACCGACACTATATACTTTGTTTGTGAAGAAATGTGATGTATACTTTCAGATGGGGAATAACGTTCCTTGTTATTTTTGTCGCTTATGGCTTGTCATAGCTCAGTAACTACCCACTAGAGTAGCTATTGGCCATGGGATTTCTATAGCTGCAATTGGCAGGCAGAATATAAACCAATGGCCCATTCATTTAGAGAAGACGCCTGGCACGGCTGATGGCGAGGCATGGCGTTCTCTGGAAGTAACGACGTTACTTCAGCTTTCTGTACAAGGGTCCTGCCTAGCAGGACAAGTATAAAATAGCACCGACTCATAATCCCTTATACAGTATGTCCTATAATTATCTTCCACAAGAACAGCACTCTGTCAAAGGCTAGTGCTCAACCTATTCGTGCAATATGAAACAAAGAAAATATCCACCTGGGAATTAGCTATACAGTTTTCATTCCAATTCCAATTATTGCCAGGAAGGAAAGGGGGGGAGGGGGTGTGAGTAAATTAAACACTTTACATATAGTTATTAGTGCTTTGGAAACATGAATTTATCTAGAAGCATGAAACCTCAAATCCCAATCAACGGTCTTCGCCAAAAMCAGAATTCCAACAAAGCAAGAAAATCACCAGCTCTTCTCACTACAACCCCATCTCCGACCTAGCGGTGGGTGCAAAGCAGCCCTGGCCATCTGCAGCCAGCCTCCGYGCAGGCGGGTGCTCGGCACTCATCACCAGCCCACCTTCGCAGCCGCAACGCCACGCTTCCCTGCAGCGCCCCTAAGTTACTGTAGCCACTCCTGGTGTGGACCCATGAATGTCTTTGGGCTCTAGAGATTAGTTACGTATTAGCGTTTTCAAAACACGTCTGGTTGAGAAGAGAAAGCAGAAACCTGCTAGACCTGTTCACCTCTGCTTATCTTAAATCCCCTGATCACTGGTAAGATATTTAGTATCTTAAAACATATGGGTGTTTTTCAGACTTCTTCTGTACAACCTGCAATTATAAAACCAGATTTCATAAGGTAATTTTATGGATCCAATAAAAGCAAGCATCTGGTGTCGTCTTAGATTTCATTTTTCAGAAGAGACCTGCTCATCTGTAAGAGTATTTCCCGTAATTTTGTTCTTTGCAGAATACTTAAATATGTATGGTTTGATTTACGGAGTACCTTCCCCTTACAGTGTTACCTCATCGTACGGAGATGCAAACCCCACGCATCTAAGCCTACAATCTTGTATTACATTTTTACACTGGTGAAACTCCACTACAGAAATACCTGATATTGCTACATAGACATTCAGGAGAGTCACACAGCAGGCACGCCACACTGACAAGGTTTTTCTAAGAAACAGAAATGACAAAGGCAGTGACGTTAGATAGCAATTCGTGGTATTAAGCAGGGAAGTTAGGACTGAAGTAGGTGGTTTACAACCAGCAAAAACGCTCTCTCTCCACGGCTGGTAGCGAACATCTTTGTTGCTGGCTGAGGCTGTAGTGGGAGAGACTCAGAGTTCAAAAACAGACTAGACAAGCGCAGRGGCAAGAGGCTGGGATGTCATCTCTAACACCCACAGCCCAACACCGGTGGGTGCTGGGAGGGTCAACGGGGAATGGACGCTGATGGGGCCGGGCTTGTTTGTCCTCTCTATGGTGCATCCTCCACAGCCGCCATCAGGGACAGGTTCCTGAACAAGACCCGCTGTCAGCCCGACTGCTCTTAGCAGCCGCTATTATTGTTATTAGTTAATCAAATAAAAGCCAAACGTGATTTTCAGGCTGAAGGATTCAATGTTTGAGAACAATTTGTTTGGTTTTGGCCACTTCTCACACAGTGCATACAGAACACTTCAGTCCCACAAACACAAAATCACTGTATTCCATTTTTTAATAATTCCTCACACTTTAAGATTGATTTCTCATTTTATTTCCTTCATATTGTGTAAATGCGCATGCACAGTCACACATACATATAAATGATACAGAACTGTGAAACAAACACAAATAAGTACTTAACTTTTAAAACCTCAGTTTTGCCTTGCCTTCATCTGAGTGTTGCAAAGTGAAAAAATACTCAATGTTTAAGTTGCCTACTTCAGCTAAAACATTCATCATACATGCCAGAACATATCATGGCATTAAGTACACTGTATATCAAGCAAATAAATCAAAAGGCATAATATTTTATTTTTTAACAACATCAATTAGTATTTCTGGATAAGAATGTGTCTTCTATAGCAGGCGAAGGGATAATTTAGCTGTTGCTATTAGCTCACCTTCTGGTTGTAGCTTCCAGATACCACATCATATGATTTGAAGTGATCCTCAATAAGTTATTATCAATTTGACATTTACACTGGTGCCATTAGTGTTAATTTTCAGTTCTCATTCAGATGGACAAGGATTTTAACCTAATAATTACAAGAGTAAATAGGCTACTCATACTAATTATAAAAGTAATTATTATTTTAATATTAATATTATATTTAATGTAATTATTATAAGAGCAATTATTAGTACTAGTACAACTGCTCCTTGCCACTCTAGAGGATAGACCTGATTTTGTGTTATGTAAATGGTATATTTTCTGTGTACTTCTCACCTTTATAACAGTTACTTTTTCTAAAGACTGAAAGTTCAATAGCTGAATTTGGAACATTTGGCCCCATTGTTTTTACTCACCTGGGTGAATAAATCCTGGCTCCACAGAGAACAGAAGAATTCTGTTTCTTTATTATCAACTTCCTGTGATACAGAAAGTCCTTTTTAAAATACTGCCAGGTACTAAAAACAGGTTTACCATTTTCTTAAAACAGGAAGACTTGTAGTAGGAGATGAGCTCCCCATTGTCCATCTGTTTCCAGCTGTTTTTATTTATATTACCAAACTTTCCAGATGTCATGCTCTTCATCTTTTGTCCCTGTGGAACGATAAACTATATTCCTCTTAGAAGCTCTTTATATCTACCCTTATATTTAAACATTAAAAATAATTTTTAAATGAGAGATGTGTTAAATTCTTATTTTCTGTAGAGATTTCCAAGACCAACATTCACCAATTCCCTCTTGCAAACTACCTAACAAAGAGAGAAAGAAAAAGATGGAGTGCACTTCTGGGTGCGGGGATGTGGGTGTTGGGGGGCAGCAGCATGGGTTTAAGTTAGCTGGAAATAAAACTAGAGGTAGTCTTGCCTCCAGTGAGCCATTTATATATATATTGAAAGGAGGAGAAGCAAAGAACAAAACAAATGCCAGACCTGCAGGTGTGCTAACAAATTAAAACTGGAGCAGGAAAAGAAAAAAATCTGCTATATCCTTTCAACCTCTGCTTCACCTCAGCAATCTCTATGAGGCAACCTTTATTCTAAGGAGAACTGCATGCAGTCGATCTTATCCATACTACCCATAAACATGCAGCAGATGTCTACGAAGGTTAGCATGACTCTGCTGCTGCCCCTACCAGTGCCAGTCGGCACTGATTACAGGAGCCCCAAAACTGCCCTAAGCTATTAAAAGATAGAGAAAGGAAAAGAACTGGCTCCCTGCTTGAGCACAAACACTAACTTGAAAATAGACATTACCTGCAACTACAAAGTATTTTAGTTGTAAAAGCAATTTTCAACAGTATGTGKTACTGTCTTCTCAGGAAAGCATTGAAGAGAAGGCCATTCAAATAAATAATTTGGCTTTCTCTACCTATGTGACTTCTCTCAGTATGAGTTACTCTAATTGAATGGAAAAGAGAGTACTTGTGAGGTTGTTGTGTGGTCTACATCAAAAAAGTCAGAATCATAAAATGTGTTCTTAAATCTCCAAATGGTATTTTATCTTTGTACATGTCCCACTTAGAATTTTCCATATCTAGTAAAAATACTGTTCTTTACTCTATGAACAACAGAAATTTTTATGTTATGTTACCAAGTTCCTTAAAACTAAAAGGAGGAAGAAATTGAGTCATATAAGTTAGGCGTTAATATTTTAAATACCCTATTATAGAGCTTTCTACAGAAACTGCATATTATTTTAAATAAAAAATTTTATTTAGGGTGGGTTTTTTAAATACATATAATACATAAGCCATGATGTAGCTATGAAAAGGTTCATGTTACAAGCCATGATTTTTGGGATTTTAAAAAAAAAAAAAAAAAAAAATCAAGCTTCTATGCTTTGTGTCTGCAAATGGAACAGTGAACTTCTATGACTGCAATCAATTTGTTTTCCTGAGAAAAAGACCACACAGAATAGAAAGATTGTCACATCCAAGACTCATACTCATCACAGACATACACTGTGAAGTAGAGCAGAGCGATCCCACAGACACCAAGCAGTCGGGCAACACCACACATTCATAGCAGRGAAATAAGAAGAGTCTTGAGACATGCTTTAAGCACAGAAAGTCAATACACCTCTCAAACATAGAAACTCAAAAACTCAGGAAGATCTTGTGAAACACAGGACTCCACAGAAGTGTTCTGGCAGAAGAGGTCTTCGGTTTGGAGTTTAACTCAAACATGCTTCTTCATAACCCAAAGACACCTCTGGTTGAAAAGGTTGATGTCAAGTATACTCTGTGGACAGATTTTATTGCCTTAATGCTTCTCTTTCGTGATTAAGCCTCCAATACTGTACCAAGAATTTAACCCTTTTGCTTTACTAGAAGAAAGCTGCTAGTTCTTCTTTTAAAAATTGCTTGGTAACTGAAGTCCCACTGAGCAAGCAGCAAGCACTTTGCCTACGGCAATAAATCTAAAACCAATGCTGGCAATCTTCCGCAGGCTTGGGATCTGAGAGTTTGAGCTATGATTCCTACCCAGCTCCAAAACGCAGTTTCCAGGTTGGTATTACCAGCTCACAAAATCAGGAGAAATATACCTGCGTGGGATGACTACTCAAAAGACCCTGCCATGCTACACAGTGCCATCCTACACAGATTTTGCCTGCCTGTATAAGTCTAGTTTCTTCAGATAGTTCCCCAACAGCTACCTTCCCTGTTAGAAAGAAAAAGTAGCCTTTTATAATCCAATCAGAACTCCCTTGGTTTTGGCAGCTGCTGAGCTTTTGTCCTGTGGACAAAACCCCTACAGCTGGCTCTGCAAGGGCTCAAGCCAGATTTCTTGCAGTTAAAGAGTTGTCCTSCAACAACCCTGCACTGGAGTGGCTTATCTTGAGCCATTTTTCCTCCTCGTGTATTTTTTTCCCACATTTTCTTATTAAACTACACACTTAGCATACACATACGGAATCACTCACATACACACAGTATGCTATGTATACTGTAAGTATATATATATAATGTAAAGCATACATACAGTAAATACATTATCGGCCATGTTGGCACGCAGGCTGCATGAGCGGCTCCAGCKGAGTTCTGCCCCTGTCCCAGTAACTTCTCTCCGGTTTGCTGCAGCAATACCARGTCAGATGATGAACTGTCCATTTACAGGAGGTACAGATCAAGCTCTTGGCCTTAAATACAACTCCTATAGTGAGAGTTTTTCCCCTATCAGCAACTAGAGCTCTCTAAACCAATGCATGCTTGCTTTGGRGGGGGGCAAGAAGATCAGAAAACCACTGTTAATACAAAAGACACCGCTGCAGTCGACTTAGACCGTTGTAACTCCATTCCACACTTGCTAAACCTTTTCACCGAACCTTATTAGAAACAGCTCCCCCAGCACAGGAGGGAATTAGAGGGTTTCTGCAGCGCATTCACACCACGACGAGTTGTACTAGAGCAGCTATGTGCTGGAGTGTTTTCCATGGCCTTTATATTAAAGCAACTCACTTTACAGGTCAACGCTCTGGCAAGCTTGCTCCTTGGCGAGACTTGCAGCTTCCACAGTGGCAGAGTGAAGTAGCCACAGCTGTACCAGCTGTACATTTAATGCTGAGCACAGGTTCTCAGCAGCTTAAATAATATGAGTTCAGTGTAGCAGTCAAGATTACACATTAAGCAACCATGAGCAAAACAGGAGCAATTAGAGAACAGCTAGGGAGTGCTCAAATGTGTAACCAGATACTCTCACAGCCAATACATATCAATACAGCGTATAAAAACATGGTCAAGCACCACAGCTCTCCTCCCTCTGAGTGTTATAGTTGGGTGGTCTTGCAATGAAAAGTACGTGTTAAATCACATCTTGTCCACCCATAAAGAGAGCCAAACGTAAACTGGCTCCCAACACTCGGAAATAGAAAGTGCTCCAATCAATGTTGCCAGTAACTTGAGGAACCCCGGAGAGGACATTTCTGGACAAGGTGATGGCTGACCATGGCTTTTCACAGGAAAGCAGCACTGGAAGGGACCTCCTGAATGACAAGTCTAATGCACGATTTCCTCCTTTCACGCCAAAAGGGAAAACAAGGCGCTCTCCATACGTAATTGTGGAACGCTCTATACCTACACATCTATACCTTGACAGCTGCTTTGCTAATAACATCACACATTTTCTGCTACTCCCAATCCCGTTAGGTAATATGAAGCACTACCAGCAACTGAACTACTGCCATAAGGACTCCAAATCATCAAGTCATCAAAAAAACTTGCACCAATTCACAGGTCCTAAAGGAAAAGATGAGAATAAATATATTCAGGTATAGGCAAAGTTCCTGAGTGATGAAGAACAAACACTGTCTAACAGAATGAGCAAGTACTATGTAGAAGTAATTTTTTTTTTTTTTTTTTTTTTTT
>JAYKAV010003153.1:130670-217640 GCA_035582835.1 Phoebastria nigripes | reverse complement strand
AAAATTACATCCACCGGATTACCTGTGGAAAGGACAGATTTTCAGAAAAAAAAATTTAAAAAGCAGATGGTTGAATATGCAAAGCAACTGCTTCCTAAAATATTGAGGAATAGCACAAAAAAGGCAGCATGGGGACGGTAGCTGCAAGGGAAGTCAGGCAAGGATTGGAAGACTGTGCTGGAAGCTGGAAAGACTACAAAGTTGATGACAGCAAAACACAGATAGAAGCGCGGAGATGAAATRCATGTAGGGGAGAAAGGAAATGGGAAGGACAGTAACATTTCTGATAGGCTGGAACATCAGACACATGAAAGGAAAAGCTCCACATGCAAGATTTCAAGGCATCCATTTTCTTCCTCCTATACTAAAGGAATGTCAAGAGGCAACAGATTGAACAAAAGTCAAAACTTAGTTGAAAGCCACAGGAGAAAATGGTCATTCTTCTGCCAAATGACTCTTCACCCCACAATTTTAAATTTCTGGGAAATGTACATTACTTTTACTGTCARTTGGCTTGTGCTTTTTATGGCTTCTTGGGTAATATTAATAGGCCAGTGAATTCTACAAGCAGTTTTAAAGGAAGTTTACCAGGCTGTTTCCAAGATTTCTGGAGAACGTGAATTACCAAATATGTGTTTTTAATTTAGGAACTTACAAAGCAAAAAATTGTATTTTCTTCTTTGAGATTAGTTAATGGACACAAAACTAAACACAGCCAATGTGACAGCAAAATTCAATAGAAGTTAATAAACTCAAGTTAGGACTAGATAATTTACATCCCAGAGCTCCGGAAACACTGGCACATGAAGCAGGTGGTGTTAAAGAAAATATTTTAATAGGTCTCCGATGTTGAGGGTGGTGCCATCTGATCAGAAAATAGCAAATATAATACCCATAACTTGAGAAAGAAAAAATGCAATCTGGTCAGAGAAAGTCCAGTTATTCTGATCCCAGCAGAATGCGAGGCTTTAGGACAATTACTCAGAGGGGGGAAAAAAAAAATCTTGAAGAGATGGAAGTAAACAAAGGAATATATTTCTATCTGCGTTTCCAAAAAAGTGAAAAGTGTCAGACTAACTTGATTTTTTTTTAAATGTGAGCATCTCTAGTAGACATCATTTATCTGGCCTTAAATAAAGCCTATGATAGCGTGACATATAAAGAATTCTTTAGCGAACTCAGAAACAGAGGGGAAACTTGAAGTACATACTAGCAGTATGAATGAACTGACTAGCTTATGGAGTTTTAAAAAGGGAAGGCATGCACCATGTGGAGATTATTAGTGTACTTCCACAAACATTTGTTCAGAAAGTAATTTTATTTAGTACTTTTACCAATGAACTTAGCAAGGAAAAAACCAAAACCAGCAGTACCTTACTAAAAAGGGCTTCTAACACAAAGTTAGGAGATACGACCAACACATAGAAGGACCATAGAGAATATCACACAGAATTTAATGGGTAACTTTGAGATTCCTGAGCATGAAGTCCTGTAGCATAAAATGGAAGGCTAYGTGCATGGAACCAGCAGAAAATGAAGCTATTTATCAACTGGAAAAGTTCAAGGAGGGAAAATACCTTTTAGACAATACTCGTTGATAACAGATTGACTGTGACTTGACAACATAATGCAGACACCTCAAAGGCAAATATGATCTGAAAATGTATCAGGAGTCGTGCGTCCAACAGAGATAGGAAAGCATTAGTGCCACTGTACTTCAGGAACAGCACATGAAAGTCTGGCCATTTACACACCAGAAAACTGAATATAAACCAGTGGCAGAGGAGGACTTCCAGGATGTTACAGGAGCAGAGAACCTCTCTCAAAGAAGGAGACAAAAAAATATTGAGCAAAACTAGCCCAGCAAAACAAATGGTGGGAGAAYGACTTCTCTCTACAAGTGCCGAAAGACAGACACCAAAAAAAAAAAGACACCAGAAAAACTTGGCTTGCTGCACATGAGCTTCCACAACTGGTTGCTCAGACTAGGAACCTGACTGCTGATACAAGTTTACCATTTGCTGAATTTGGTATTTTAAYGATACCATTTCTACCTGATTACATGCAAATCTGCAAAAAGCTTACATCCCCCCTTACAGGGAAGTTTAATCCCACTGAAATGAACAGAGTATGAAAGCCAGAATCTAAATCCCAGACACCCAAATATTAAGAATTCCAAAGGAATTCAGACATACAATTCTTAAAATCTTTTGATTGGAATCCAATATTCAGTTCTGTTAGGTCCCATTGAATAACCAAGCTGAACTAAACAAACAAGAATAAAACACTTCCTGTCCCTCCTACTGTACAAAAGACGACTCAAATTTGTCTGCCTGTGGTGCAAGGTGAATGACTTCTCTATCAGACAGGAAGATATGACTAGACTATTTGGCCTCAAGAAAGCCTTTAATTAAAAAAACTGGGTCCCTGAAGTGAAATTTGGGCACTTTTAAAAAAGACAGGCCGACCTCCACAGGTGCTGAACAATCCCTCTGCAGTCAGTTTTGGCTTATGTCGACATGGGGTTGAGGTTACACATGAGAATGAATCCTTAGTCTTATTCTGATGCTCTCCTGGCACTCCCTACTTGGCCCAGCCGGTGGGCTGGGACAGCTATGGCCCATAAGTCAGGGCAAGGGTGCATTTTCACTCTATGAGGAGGCCCTGTAACACCTGCCTATACCATGAGACCAAGACCATACCCCTTGAATAAGCAGTGAAAAACCTTACTGACTTTAACACATTCACTAGTCTGACACATCTCAACCTGTTTTAATCAAGACAATTCTGTCTGTTTTTACTCTGTTGTTCATTTTTGGAAGTTACTCAAACATTTCTTTCTGTTCAAAACCGTAGCAGACTACTAATCCAACGTGTCGTTGTTTTCTGCTCCGCGACACCCTCATTTACAGCCCTCAAAAATACTGGCATAGCTTTAAGTGCAGCCTTGAGCTAGACTAGGGATACTTTTAGTAACACTGAAGTTTTATAAAGCTAGGATATGCAGAACATTCCTTTATATAAATATGCAGGATGTAAATAAAATTTTATATTTACGTAGAAAATTTTCCTTTCAATAGAAAATTTCTTGGGCTCCTATTTGGACTAAACAGAACTGAAAGCAGACTTGGCAGAGCAACTAACTGTTCTTCATAACAAATGGAAAGTAAGAAAATACTTGTAATTCTTTTACTTCCTTCCAGCTCTTGTTCAAAACTAGCTTATTAAGTACTTTTGCAGTTGCCCCAAAAGGAAAAGTAATTTAAACAATAGATTTCAAAAGCCTCTTTCAAGATATAGTTCTCATAAATGTTGTCTCTTTGATCTGTTTTATTGGACTTTTTTTTTTTTTTTAATTCTCTAAGGTCTACTGTTGAAAAACAAACAAAAACTTCTGAGATTATATATTAAATGTTCAAAGAGGGAGAAAGTGCTTCCATACTTGAAATTTCTAATAGCTTTATATCCACCTAACAAACATCAGGAGAGAAATGAGACAAACATAGAGAATAATCTACTTTAGGAAGGACACATGGTCAGTGGATGAACAAGATAAAGGCAAAAGAAAATACAGAACATGTAAGTTGAAACAAATGAGAAGGGGGAAAAAAACCCTAAGATTTAGTTTTCAAAAGGAAGTGTTCAAGAAAACCCAAAGTGTGAAAAGAAAGAATAAAAGAAACAGAAAAGTTACAATTCAAAGATCGCCAAGTTCTGTCCTGTCATGGATGTATGCAACATCCCTATCCCACTCAGTTAACTGACTTTAATTGAAAATTCCTTAAGCATCGTATTGTGGGCACTACAATGTATCTGACAACTGTCGATGGTTCAGCAGAGAGGTGTTACAGCTATGGCACTGGTAAATTGGTGCCCGATGCTTAATACTAACATCAATACAACAACTTGCCTGAACAGAGTTGGGCTGGGCTCTTCGGTTATGGCATGCAGCTAAATACTGTGCACTGAGGGGAAAATATATGTCCAGAAGTGGAAAATTTAAGGCTAATTCTCAACCAGGGCTGAAGCAGTGGTAGAATGCACTCTTTCCTGAACATGAAACATGAAGGAAATCAATGTGAAAAGGCAAAAAAGTGTTCTTTCTTCCCTTCTGCTTTGGAAGAATGAGGCCTTCAAATGGTTTCTTGTTAACTTTCCCCGTCTGTGTTTGCTTTTTCCATGAACACTCAGGAAAAAGGGAAGTATGTGGTGGTAACTGACCTGTAAATTTATACACTACTTGAGGGGAATTCCATCCATTCCTGTACCCTAGGTATTTCCATAGGTACCAAACAGACCAGTTTGAACACTCCTATTTCATGTCTCCTTATTCCTCCTCTTGGATGCAGGTCCTTTTTCTCAAGAGATCTGTTGCCAAGACCTCCACCACCTCACCATTATCAGAAGTAAGGTCCAACACAATGAGTCAAGCACACTGTGGATGCAAATACAGTGAAAGGTTCGTGTGAAACATCATCTTCCCCTGGACAACACTACAGGTCTACCAAAAAGAGGTGCTTATGCTCTTCTGTTTGCACAAAGCTTCTTTCAGTGCAACACTATGCAGATGATGCCCAAAGAACTGTGGTTTATAGCTCCCTTCCCAACAAGTACACGCCTCCCCTCTTTCTCTCCTAAGCACACTGACATAAACATGCACCATATAATACAATTCCCCCAAAATGTCATCAAACATTAAGCAATTCAACAAAACAGAAACTAAAATGTACAAATTAAACATGTTAGAGACAGATTTCCCCTTCTTTGCCACTGCAAAGTTAAAAGCGCTGACCCTGTAAATCATTTAGCCATTGGATTTAGGAGCCTGATTAAAAACACAAGACGAATCATAAAAAATGGTAGGCAAAATCTGCTTTTTATTTGTCTAAGAAAATGCTGTCAAAAACACTGCAAAAATTTACATAGCACTCCCCTGAAGCCTCTCTAATTCAACTGAAAACAAAAGTTATAATCCATACATGAAAATGTTTATTATGTATTTGTCAGCCACATTACTGTGTGGATCTACCACAAATTAAGACCTCAGTGATTTAAGAAGGCTCAGAAGCATTTCTGCTGCTTTCCCTAAGACAGAGAAATGAACATAAACTGATGGCAAAAGTAATAGTTGTGAAGTAATGTTCACTTTTTAAAAAACTGTTTGTTCTTCCTCGGAAGTCTGTACCGTTAAAAATCGGCAGACCAGTTCTGCCCTTGAAACATTTGCAGTCTGACCAATTTTGGAGTCATTCACAAATGCTGAACTAGAAGCAAGCACCAGAGAAAGGTAGCAAGCACCTCTGCAGGGTGCAGGGAGTATTTTTAACCTCAACGTTAATTCCCAAAGCAACTGGAAAAAGCTGTAAGACTCCTGGCTAGTACTACACCTCAGAAGAAGAACTGGTACTTAAACTGACAAATACTCACCAGTAAGACTGGATTCACTTTGTCAGGCACTCCAGTGCTTTGTCACTCATAACCATTCAATTACTGACTGAATGAATAAATAGCAGTAGGACCAAGCCACAGATTGTTCATGGTCAGGAAGAACTAAGAAGTTCATGTTTAGGCTTTATCGCTCATACAATCTTGCCTAAAGAATTCCTCTACCGTTCACACTCTTTTACGCTCATGTTTAAATAAATTGCGCTACATAAAAAACATTATTTAAAAATCAAAGGAAGTCAAATGCAAAAAGTTTTCCAATGACTAAGTGTTTTACATTCAAAGAGTCACCCTACCTATGTAATAACCTGGCCACTAGTCTTCATGTGGATGGATTTCTCAAAGTTGTTGCAATGATCCAAAAAGCTTATCATAATTGGGCTTACAGATATAGTTATGCTTCAGAAAGTGATGCTATGGACAAATGAGGAAAGAGATGAGTGATGCAGTGAACAAACTGTCTGTATACTTGCGGCAAGCCTGAAAACAAGCTCAGCATTACAGTATGTGGAACTGATGGGGCTTGGCAGAGCTATGAATGAAGCAAGAGAATCAAGAGAACAACATGGCTTGAGAACAAAGTAAAAACCGGATTCTGACAAATTTAGCTCATCATTTAGCAAAACAGAGTAACAATTTGCAGCAAGACAGCCGAACGTGACAAGACAAAAATCAAAACAGCAAGTCACCTTTTTCAAAATGGGAAATGTAAACCCAGTACAGAAAAATCATAAGCTGACAATATCATTCTCCCAATAACACAGTGTAATTTATGAACAGATGTTTTACAGGAATAAGCTAGAAAGTTATAACAGTTTTGGTTTTGKTTTTTGTTTGTTTTTTTTTGTTTGTTTGTTTGTTTGTTTTTTTAAATAAGAATTATTATGACATTATTCTTCAGTAAGGCCCATGCCACTTTACCTTCGTTCCTAAGATTCATAAACATTTCTAGTTAGGAACAGATAGAGGGCTAAAAATTATATTGCCATCAGCCCTGGTAACTTTTCCACTAGCTTTGGCATAATACTAGAATTTGGCTTCATAAAAAGTAATACTTGAGTCTTACATAGTGTTTTGTTTAACTTATATACACTCAAATAGTGGAGTGCAAGATTTTGTATACTTTAAGGTATATAAAAATGTATGTTTTAGCTGACAGTAAAATAAACCTTCTTATATTACCTTGAAAAAAAAAAAAGTTACCATAAAGGCTTCTTCATGAAATCCAAAGCGGCGTATTTTCAGCAACACTGTGAAAACGAATTCTTCTTGAGCAAGAAGATATTAAAATTTATGTACAAGATGGCATAACTGATGATACACAAATTAGCATCTGCTTGATCAGTTACATTCAGGAACATTTATTAATATCTTACTAAATCTCTTAGTCATCTGCTGATGACTTTTTTCAGGGCAATCTAAAACTTGTCCCTCAGCTGAATTCCACCGGATCAATGCAAACCACGTCCAGAATACAATTTAGTTGCTTCACTCTATAATTGCACAGCTAACTTAAGATTTGCTAGCCCTCAAATTCTCACTTAAAGAAGCAAAAAGTTAACAATTACAGCAAATTACACCTTACATCCAGCTAACTAAAATGTATTATGTCCATTTTTTTTTTTTAAGATAATACCATCCTTAACTTTAAAAAAAATGGAAATCTGAGGTATAACTGCAACTGTTCATACATGAAGAAATGTGTCAAGAATCCAATTCTGTCATAGCTATCCAAACAATTGGAATATGTGCCTGTCCATATGCATTTCACTAAACTTTATATCACAATTAGTATGCTGTACGTGGGGCTCTTTTAGACTTGTCTTCAAGGTAGGGGTCATGCTCCCTATATATGTTGTACAGCATTTGGCTCCTTCTGGGAGCTACTAGAAGCAAATAGGAACAACTTGATGATGGGTTATTCCCAGGCACCCAGCATTAGTTCAGCTTTCCCACACACACACTGATTTTGGAACAAATGCAGTTTGAGACTGAACACTTTTCAACCCAAAGATGTATGACCCATCATCGTCAGCCCAGGAGGAAGAGTTAACCACCATGGAGTCACTCTCCTTAAGGAAACAGCAAAGGTGCTTGGAGCAGGGTAGGCAGGGTAGAACGGGACTACGATCCCAGAAAAAGAAACATTTGTACTACGCACGCATATTCAGAAGAGAAGAAAACAATGTAAAAATCAAAAAAAGGTTTCTGACTGCTCAGTGTAACTATATAGGTATCCGTTGTGGCAGTAAAAAAAAAAAAAAAAAAAAAAAAAGAGGAGAGTCTGCTTTTTGCTGTTTCTAAGGGCATCTTTGAAAAACTTTGGCTTTGATATCAGGACTGGCCAGTGGTAAACAAACTCCATAGTGGTCTGAACTGGAAAGGGAGAACAACCTACCCTAGTGCCAGGAGGCCTGCATCCCAGCCAAGCCGATCTGATGCATAGATGACACCTGGTGAAAGCCTCAGGTAGCTGTTGACCCCTCCAGTTTGGAAACCCTTCTGCAGCTGAACATCGCCGAGACATAGCACATACTCCTAGCCTTTTATTCAGTGTATCTCCCAAGTTGCATGACCCAGCACTGAGCAATGCCCATCACCTCTCTCCAGAGTTTTCCACTGAACTGCTCCTCAGAGGGTCATTCCTACCTCGCTCGTGGCTCTTTTATGCCATAACAGCACTAGCAGGCCTGCAGGTTAAGTACAAACTTTGTCCAGGGATGGGACCTGACTTCACAACAGCTGTCTGAAGTGTCAAGAGGGTAACGAGGGCTCTCCAGTCAGTGTAAGCACCCACAGAAGCCCACTGAACACCAAGAAGAGTCAGGCCTAGGAGAACGCCAAGGCTGAGATACCATTTCCAGCCGCAGAGGGATGTGGATTTGAAATGCTTGAAGAGCACAGTTAGCCAGCAAAACAAAGGTTCAGTTTAAAAGCATTTGCATGTCTGAAGAAGCTGATGAGTCGTTTTGATGCTCACAGAGATTTCTGTGGACCAAGACCCGTTGAAACAATTCTGGCCTTTGTATAAACTCCCAGGAAAACCAGTAAATTTTGATTAAAGTCACATTCATCACTCTTGCTATAGCAAAGCATCGACAGCACTAACTCTCCATTCCCAGATTTTAGCATAGAAACTACATGGGGAGAAAAAACAATCAGTGATACTTGAAAGTAATTTTACTTCATCTGATATCAGCATGCTTAACACACAACCTAAAGCTAAGTTTCTCAAACAATCCTTTATAACGCTCAGCCCCCTAATAAACACTTACTAAAATGAACAAAACAGTTGGCAATCAACAAAATGTTTGGGTGTTTTTTTTTTTTAAATTAACAATTTACAGAGGAAAAGAAACAGAAAATACATAAGGTTTTCTTAAATGCTATTAAGTATCTGCATGAACATAGCATATATAGCATGTTCATCATACTCTCAAAAAAATCAGAGAAAGACAAATGAGAAACCCTCTTCACCACCAGGAGAGGAACTACACCACTTTGAGGGGGGAAAGTGTTATTGTACAGTAGCTCGTACGCACATAATAATTTTGAAACGCGCTGACACGTCACACACTATGCCAGACAAGTGGCTTGGCTATTGCTGCTTGCACTGAATGCTGGATTTGCTGAGTGTAAACATAGGTATCAGTGGTTCTATACCTTGAGATTGCAGAAAGTTGATGTTGAGAGTCCCAACTGACTGGATTAATTTTGTCTGCGGCCAAGCATAACACCGCTTTAGAGCCTCACACTCTATCAAGGGAGAAATTCTAATTGGATCTAACAAAGGGCTCACTGCTTAGGCACACGTGTTAGAAAATAGTTTCCACATCACATAAACTGTACTACTAAGGAGAATTATAAAAGGACATTTTCAGAGCTCTGGAATAGTGATACATTATATGACATACATTGCTTTCAAGTATACCGCTTTCAGGAAAGTATCATCTAAGTTATGAATAATGCATTTACTCGGGTAACAGCAGGTATGGTGAATCAAGGCTGGATTCAGACACCATTACTGGCATTCATTTGTGCTACACTTCACTACAGGAAAGCGTGGTCAAAGATGCTTCACAACGGAAATACCAGAATCTTAATACTTAATCTTCAAAACGGTGCACTAGAAAGGAAAAAGTGATAAAAGGATGGTGAAAAAAACAATCTAAGGAGCTATGAGGGTGGAAAAAGCAAACACTTAAATTGTGGGAACAGAAAAAAAATACATCTCAACCTCCCACTAAAGCCATCTTCTGTGCCCTTCTCCGGCTACCACTTCTCTGTGACAGGTGCCTCAGTCTTCCTGACTAAATGTGCACAATACCAGAATTACTAGTTGAGAGTACCATGCTACTACTAAACCCACAATACTAATCCCATCAACCTTTCCTCACCAGTCCATGCCTCTCTCCCATCTACTCTGTAAGTGGAATAAGCCTACCATGTCCTCTGCTTCAGCAACACAGGAGGGTAAGGTTGGCAAAGCAGAGCATGGGAGAATCCCCCACCATCAGTGCCCGAAATGTTCAACGTTACCACGGTAGTCCATAACATCTTAATACTTTTTTTTGGTAGGAGTACCAGGAAGGATTCAGAGTTTATCAAATGTGRTTTAACACCATGATATCATGTCGTTCCACTGTAATTAGTCTATCTTTTACCTACAGTTGCTTTAGTTATGCTCAGAAGTTGGACATAGTGGAGAACCTGGGCCCGTGCACTTTGCAAGCTAAACCCTATGGTTGAGAGTTGCAATGGGAAGCAAACGTATGGTGTGACAAGTCAGGTATCTACAAGTCCAAAACTTCTGAGAAAACAAATGGATTGTCTAGCTGCAAGCAACTTATAATAAATTAACAGGAGAAAGTTTTTACATTATTTAGAGTTGCCACCATTGATTTGTTCTCAGTAGCATCTAGCCTAGGAGCTCCCCTTATCTCTGCAAAGGGAAAGGTGTTCCTGACCCCGAGACATACTCCTGATTATGATGGGAGAAGGAGAATACTGAATCAGACTGACCGGGGAGGGGGGGGGAAAGCAGGTACTGTAAAACCAGGACATGTTCTGCTGGGAAGCCTCACTACAGCCACCCCCGCCATGGTCAGGGGTCACTGCCGCACCACGTAACACTACTCCCGTGCTGCTACCACTGGAATTTCAATAATGTGGACAGACATACAGACAGACCAATTAACCTTGGTGCAGGGGAGGAAAGGCAAAAAAGAAAGCACATCACACCAGAAATCTTCTGATTTGGCTCTGGACTGAGGACACCGGCCATTGAAAATAAATCAAATCTTCATTTTGCATTTCCTTGCCCTTGTCCACACTAGCCCACCAGCTGCCCGACTCACATTCCCTACTCTACTGATGAGGAAACGCGTACTGGTTTTGGCTGGGATAGAGTTAATTTCTTCAGAGTAGCTCGTATGGTGCTGTGTTTTGGATTTGTGATGAAAACAGTTGATAACACAAATATGTTCTAGCTATTGCTGAGCAGCGCTTACACAGAGTCAAGGCCTTTTCTGCTTCTCACACCACCCCACCAGCGAGTAGGCTGGGGGTGCACAAGGAGTTGGGAGGGGACACAGCCGGGACAGCTGACCCCAACTGACCAAAGGGATAGTCCCACACCATATGACGTCATGCTCAACAATAAGAGCTGGGGGAAGAAGGAAGGGGGGACGTTCGCAGTTATGGCATTTGTCTTCCCAAGTAACCGTTAGGCGTGATGGAGCCCTGCTTTCCTGGAGATGGCTGAACACCTGCCTGCCAATGGGAAGCAGTGAATGAATTCCTTGTTTTGCTTTGCTTGCATGCGTGGCTTTTGCTTTACCTATTAAACTGTCTTTACCTCAACCCATGTTTTCTCACTTTTGCCTGTCCGTTCTCTCCTCCACTCTGCTGGGGGGCAGTGAGCGAGTGGCTGCGTGGGGCTGAGCTGCCCACCAGGGTTTGCCCACAACAAAATATCACTACAAACCTTCCCACTTCGTGCCTTGCTGCAGCTACATCTGCCAAGAAGCAAATAATAAGTAAAAACACACGTGAAGGGTGACAATAGCTTTGCCTGCCCTGGCTAACATACCCTAGCAAAACAAAGGCTAAGAGGGCATTTGATTGCTGTCCACCAGCATATCAAGGGAGGGGCAGGAAGGCACAAATAGCAGAGAGGAAAAAGCAGCATATATGCTAAGGGCAATGTCAAGCATCATGTATGACGTTCAGGTTGGAAATGAAAACAAAGGTCCTCACGGCTCCATAGCTCAGCATCAGAAAACACCCTCGACACAGGAGAAACAGAAAGCAGACATTCAGCCTTTAGAAGAAGAAACTTGCTACTTCTACAAAAGGAGTTGTATAATAGATGAAAAGGCAGAGAACTGGAAAGTGACCCAGGAAGTCTCACTGATCTTGCTGCCAGGAAAGACTGAAACAGAAGCCCAAAGCGTGGGGAGCTCCTCTAGGTAGCTTCTGGTGGAGCAGTCAGCTTCTAATTAGGATTCCTCGAGGGAGGAACGAATTCATCTCAAAAGCTTATTTTGATGTTGGAAGCCCTAAACCCTAGTAGAAGGCATAGCTTAAGCTCTGCATCTCAAACCATTCCTAAATAATAATAATTAAAAAAAAAAAAAAAAAAAAAAAAAAAAGGAGTGGCACTCTTACAAAGATCAAATAAGCATTTCATTTAAAAAGGTGTAATTTATCTCTCGCATGTATTCATCTACGAGCCCTAGCATTACTTTGATACCTCAAGGAAAAGGACCCTGGATTTACAAATATTCATCACACTGTCTTAAAACACCTTAATGTTAGGATAGGACAAACTGAACTGTCTTCAGGAGGGTCCATTTCCCACCACTGACTACAGAGAAATGCTAGAGAACTAAAGTTAAGYGAGATGAACCCCAGTTACCAATGCAATGACATAGAAAGAAGAAAATCAAATGGACCCAGACACAGTTTTCCCTGTCAGAACAGACCATTAGAAAACCTAGTAAGTAAGAAAGATAATAAACAAGGACCTCACTGGCAGTTAAGGTGTGAGAGTCTAAGCTCCTAGCTTAACTATTATACTTAGTAACCTGCCTTCAAGTGAATTACAAACTCACTTTATTTCTTTAAACTTCAGAGGAGTACTAATTCCCAAATTCATGGGTGAACCACATTAACTAATAGCTCATAAATCACAATAATGATTTTAAAAGTTTCTCTCTTCTGTAGCACTTAAACAAGAAGATTTCATTTTGATTTTATCCAAATATTCTTCATCAGCGTTCTCAAGCCACCCCGGAGTGGAGCTGTGACTCACCTTTGCCCCCGAGCTCGTGGCTGCTTTCACCTGGCTGCTCTGGTGTTGGGGGGGTTGCAACACTGAGTGAGCCAAGGACTCCCCAGGAACGTTGCACAGACAGCGCTAAGCCTTTCCTACCAACCTAGCGAGTGGGAGTTGAATTATTTTGTCTAGGGGTTTCTTGTTTTGCTTTGAAACATAACATTGAGACAAAGGCTTTCTTGGGCTTTGCAAACAGAGAGGGAGGTAGAGGGGTGGTAAGACAGGGTTTTGGCTTGCAAAATGAAATTATGGTCCTATTAAAAAACAAGCAAGCAACTAATGACAGCCCAATGACATAATATAAACATCTTAGTTTCCTTCAGTAGATTAAAGGCACTTCATAAATGAACTCTGAAAAATAGCAAAAAAAAAAATCAAGATACACCTCCACCTCATGCACATTTAAAACCTAATTTTAAACTTTTCCATTGCTGTTTGTTTTTTTTTTTTTTTTTTTTAAATAGACAAAAATCCTTTAGAAAGGATCATAGAGAAAGGTAATATAAATATCAGTGCATGTTCTAAAGAAATAAGTGAGCTGTGTTCAGGGCAACGTGGAAGCACTCAAACCAGCACCAACATTTATCATCAAGTAGTCTGCTCATTTCTCCCTTTGATACTCAAGCGTTATGTTTCCTGTAAGTCCACATAAACTTTGAAGTTTTGCACAAGATCTTGAAAGAAATATAGGGTCTAACCAGCTGCTAAGTATGATTCTCTAGCTAGTGATTTCCATGTATATTATACAGAAAGCATAAAAGAGAATAGGTTGAACAAGGTAAAATGCCAACAGTGAAACTCTGGAAATTTATACTAGATAAAAGCATCTGTAGTCTCAACACTTGTACCCTGTAGTCCAGCACAATGATAAAAACCAGTGTCCAGCAGAACAGCTGGAGTCCACTGAAAGAGAGCAAAGCCAGCATTTGAAATACGATTTGCTCTGGATACGCTCAAGTTGTATGAGACGCACTTTCACATCCACAACAGCTAGTCCATTAGATGATCCATCATTTTTTGAAGCTTTAGAAAATCAGAGGCAGGAGAACTGGATAAAAAGGGTGTTATCAAGGAGAAGGTAAACCTGCAAGACAACATATCTGAAATTATGCAACAACAAAACTGCTTTGCATATATGGGATGTGCTTGACATACAGCTGTAACTAAAGGTTGTATCTTTTATCTCTTGTCCACCGATCCTCCCAGGGAATCCATAAACGCACGAAGTGTACTGCCCGTTTGGCCAGTACCCAGAGGCAGCCTGTACACTCATACCACCACTCAGGCTGAGCGCGCACCCCCGTCCGCACCCATCCTGAGCCACAGGAGGTTCTTTTGCCAAAATACTGCTGCTTTCCAGAAACAGTCAGTGACACGGATACAGCACCTGATGCTAAATTAAATGCAACTTCTGCTCTGTGAAATGGAGGAAAATCACGTAATCTGTGTCAAGCTCAAAGTCAG
Organism: Phoebastria nigripes; assembly: GCA_035582835.1. Lineage (NCBI taxonomy): Eukaryota > Metazoa > Chordata > Aves > Procellariiformes > Diomedeidae > Phoebastria > Phoebastria nigripes. The sequence goes on along the minus strand of JAYKAV010003153.1, from coordinate 203,392 downwards.
GTATTTAGCAGGCATTAAACTACACACACAGAAAGGGACCACCTTTGCTCCTTGCAAAAACACCTTGCCCGTGGAAAAATTGCAGAGACACACGAGACAGCAGATAAACTCTTGCATGCATGCAGCGGCATTCACTTAAAATGACCAGTCACAACCGCAACATGGAAATGCAGAGGGGGTGGGTATATAAGCACACAGCAATAAAAAAGGATTTGAATAGGTTACTGCATTCAAGGTAAATGTTTGATGAATGCAGCGGAAAAGCAATTTATCAAAATGAAAAAAATTGCTAATGGAATTGCTCTGGTTTCTAATATCTAACTTATTTCCTTACTCTTCAGACTCTTTTTAAACACTCATCCTGAACCATCTCCTAAGGGAGAAAAAGAGAGGAATTCAGTCAATATTGTACTTAAAGTCATGCATGAAAATGAATAGGATTAAGGTCCAAAGTAAATGTTATTTTCACAGTTAAACTACAAAACTGCAGTATAACCAGTGAAAATGAAAATTATTTTAAAATTGATGAATGGAATTTTACTAACTGTGATCCACAAACTGCTAAGGTTTTGCAGCTAAGGAAAGAAAAGTCAGTAGACTTCAATACAGCCAAACTGAATTCTGCGGAGAGGAGGTAAACGTCTTCCTAGGCGAGCTCTATCTATACATAGCCTACACCGTTAAATACTGGAACACAGTCAGAAAGTCTGACAACCACTGAGCAGCACCAGCCTAGCACCTGACACTACAGAAGCACAAAAAACTTGTAGCATTCAGAGAGTAAGAACAAAAAGCTGCTTAAGGGCTGAAGTGGATTTACAAGGGGAGATTAATAGTTGACTACATACCAGATCAAATAAAAGATGACATTAAGGTGTCAAAGCAATGTCTTCAAGCAATCAAAAGCACCTCACAAAAATAATTTGAGCATGCAAAACCAGTAAGTGGTATAGGGAACACAAAAAGGGTCTGAAGGTGACCGATGTTCTTTAAAAACAGAAGCTTGTTCCCCACAATTGCTCCTTGTATTCTCAAGTGAGGGCAGACAAAGATGGAGGAGGGAGAGCTTCCCATACCCCAGTACTAGGTGATGCTTCTTTGGAGTGGGGGAGTTCAGATGTCTCCACCTCTATCTCAGAAGTGGATTTAGGACATAGCAGGAAAAAGAAGAAGGAGGAGCTAATTTTCTGAAAACAAAAGTGGGCATCTGTGGAATAATAAAATGAAGGCTCCTTTCTACCTGCAGGAAAGTGTTAGAATGCAAGAGGATGCACTCCAAGTATTTCTGGGTCATAAACACGAAGGGTTTCTGGAATTATTCAGACTCTTAAGTTTTGTTGTGTTTTAAAATGGGAAACTACACAGAGTACTTTACCCATAGCTACAGTAATTTGCACATCCTAAAAAAAAAAAAAAAAAAAAAAAAAATTCACTTTTTGCATTACTGCTTCTATTGTGATTCATTTCCACAGATGATGATAGAAGAACTGTAACTGGGAAAAGATGATTAAGGGAAAATAAACAAGGTAAATGACACTGAACCCTCTCTCAAGGTCTGTAAAAATAACCAAGCGAGCTTGTGTAATTTCTGTATTTTCAGACTTTCTGGTCAGGTGGAATAGGACACTGGAAAATACACCATATGCACATACCTGACAGTAGCAGGTTTGATTTGATTATATCCATTAAGATGAAGTTAGACCTCCTTCCCCATCAGCAGTTTTGAAGATTTCTGAATAGCTAAGGATGCTTGTTTCCCATGAGTTTAAAGTGGTTTATTCATCATCATTCGAGTTTCTCAGTGTATTTTTTGGATAAAAATATATTTTTTAAGTCTGTTAAGAAACAATGACCTTCCAGTTTGTGATGTCATTTGCCTCTTTTGGCAGGGTCATTTTGAACTGAACAAAATCATCTGTTACTTTCATTTCAGACCTTTCATATCATCTGTTGCCATTCTTTCCTTGTAACTCATGAACATAACGTCTGCAACTCCATCACGTCAAGTACCCCTTCCTCCTGCTGCTGAACACAAGGGCAACCTTCTAACTGATTGCTGCGGGGTCAGATTTAAGGACTAGACCTTTATCCGAACTAAACTGCTAGTTCTGTTAAACTTTCAACGTGAAAAGTCTCAATTTGTCAGTCTCTCCCAGTGCGCGTCGGCCTCAAGTCCACCTCCTCCGAGTGACAGTAAGATGGCAGCACCCCACAAGCTTAGCTGTAAGGACTCCAAAAGTCAAAATGAAATTCTGATGAGACAAAGAGACATTACCACGTTTACACAGACACATCTGATAGGTAAGGTTAAAAGCTGTTTGGTAAAGTTCTCTGTAGATATTTTTTAAGCAAACTATGTACACACACTCAATATCATAGCCTGCTTTCCTAAAAATACAAGGCTTACATCATCTTTACCTCATCTTTGTCATTTACCACCTCTTCTGTTCTTCATCCAGTAAGCGTTGAACCATACAGCCCACATAAACTAAATCTAACAGAAGGGAATACCCCAAAGTCAGAACGACCATGAAATTCAGCGTAGAGGAGAGAAAACCAAAGTTCTTCCATCCTGAATGCAGGACTGCATCATGAGTTCCACAATCATGTCTTCCGCTCCATGTTTATCAGCCTGCTAATGAGGCTTTAGGGAGCAGTCCATCACAAGATGGGAAGAGGCATAATTTCTGCCAGATAGGTTTATCCAAGTAATTCAGTTGAACCTTTCTCAAGCTGGTCACAGACATGAAATTGACTGAGAAGGATCTGTTTTGTTTGTTCACTACTRTTGCTTTTATGTATACAATTATGGCAATTTTGCTTCAAGTTTTTTGTGAAATCTTATGCATGTATACTATTTCAAAGAGACACTTCACATATTAGCAGTCTCCTGATGACATCTACCAAGTACAGTTTAGTGCAGCCCCTTCTTTTATTTCCATGAGCAAAGGACCTACTGGAAGTGTACATCAGTTACCTTATGGTGGTTATGGAAATCTAATCCCATTTTGGATTTCCTACGCCAACTGACACGGTAAGCATTATGTTGGGGTTAGTACAAGTGTGGAAGGACAGAGATGCTACGCTTGAATTCCATGTCCGGCATGATTCCCTAGACTTACCTGTAAGACCAGCTGAACCGCACAGGGTAGTTGCCCGTCTACTACATCCAAATGATGCATTTACTAACCTGCCACTCGCACCCTGTGACTATGAATTCTCAGTTCAGACTGGATCCGTCAACTTCCTGGGGAGGATCATAAATACATCAAGAGAGAGGATAAAAAGAGATTGTAGTAAGTGTCAGCTTGTAATTTGAACTGGGATCCCTTTGGGGATCTCCTGAGCACTGATGCCTCTGCCCACAAAAATCAAGTAACCCAAAAAAAACCCCAACTTTAAGTTAAGCTGACTTATGCAGATCTGCAGTTATCTAGGCTTCAAAAAGACCAAGCAATACCAAGCTTTATTTGAAAAATCTCAGGAAAAAAAAAGGACATATTCAATGATTAATAAACATATTAATCTTGTTAGTCAGTTGGTCAGCTGGCCCCAGCAGATGTTGATGACCACCTACAGAAAGCACRCAATGGTTTCAAGAAGTACTATTTTGAGAGCAAGCCTTCCTCAAAGAAATGTTATGACCAGATATTTAAAAGAAATTTTAAATCTTTTCAGACATGAAGAAAAAGTAAGGGTTTGAAAAAAATCTCAATACTCATGGCAGACAGGAATTTATTAAGAAACTCTCAAAGCAAAGAGCTCAACATGATTTGTATTCTCACTAGTGTGAGGCCCTATTTCCTGGACAATTATAATATCAGATGGACCCCTATGAAAAACAAACACTGCAACTTTAAAGATAAGGCAGAGAATAACACCCATGGAAACCATCTCCAGGACGGTTTATATATACTATAGTAACATTACTGATGAAATGCCACTGCTCCAAGAACGAAGAAAGTTTACATAGGCACAGTTCACAGGCTTTGCAAATGCCAGCCCATCAGCAAAATGTAGTAGTCGCAGAATCTGCATTTATTGGAAAAAACTCAGTAAAAAGAGCTCAGAGATGCAACTGAGGATCCAGCCCAAGCATTACTTCAAAAGCAGATCAAAAGAAAGTGCGGGTGCTCAAAATCTTGATTAGAAGAGGAAAATGACCGAGATAAAGCCCACATGACTGTTCTCAGTGCCACAGGGGATTGCCTCCATTTCAAACTACCTGAAGACTGCTACAAATAAATGACGCTGCTCCACACTTCTCATAAAGAAGCAGAACGTATTATTTTGCATATAATTTTTTTGGCCTCAAACAATGGGCACAAGTGAATGCCATTGTTAGTTCTACCGTGCCAAAAGAGAGAAAATAGACGCCAGCTAACTCCTACTGTGCAAAGATTGTTTTCGAGCATACACTGCATGAAACTGTCAAGCAGGAATTTGGAGGCATTCCCCACAATGATAACCTATTAAGTCAGGACCAGCAAGGACAACTGATATCAATGGAAGTTTCACCACCGAGGTTACGTATGCAATCTGGTCACATCCTCACACCATACTGCCAACGAGACCATTGTGGGCACTAGTCTTGGGGAAAGACCCCTTGCGCATGAGCTGCCATGTACTCTGGTCAGCTCCTTGATCTAGACGCTGATGTATCCAGGACTCTGGAGAATAAAGCAGAGTGGACCCATCAACCCTGTAAAGATGGACAGATGCAGCACTAATGCCAAAAGGTTTCTTCGAACTTCTGAAATCCATATCAGTAAGCATCAATGCATGCATAGACTCAAGTGCACAGAACTAAGCAAGCCACAAAGCTGCAAAAACAAGAGTGTACAAGATCATTTTAACACGAGTGTGTGGAAGAAGAATATTCTTTTGTTTGACATACACTCCTACTTTCTTTTATGCACCTTACAGTATATCTGTCATTGTTCACTGATGAACAGGATTGTATTATTTGTATATGGTACATTTAAGCAAGAATTAAAGTTTATTTATCACTGTGTCAAGAACCTTTCTTGATTAATGAACATGTAAAACAGCTGCCATAAAAGAGCATTTATCTTCTGATTGGAGAGTATTATCATTAAATGCCATGATTACTGCCACTAAGCTAATACGCAACAAAAGTTTTCATACTACACAAAGGAACATTCTCTGAACAATAAAAGCAGCTGAAAATTTTGCCACTGGCTTATTTGGCAACAAGCACAGCAGTTGGCTGCTTTTGTTCAGGGAGGAATACTGGGGAAAGAGGGGGAACTGGGGGAGGGGACGGGGACAGAAGAGGTTAGCGGCTGGAAGAGAACTGAAATAGTGCAGGAGGAAGKGGAGGTAAAGTCACTTAAATGGAAATAATATTTCCATTTGTTACAGAAATAGCAGAACAGCCTCCATCAATTGATTATTTCATTCATTAAATAGCCATTTATTTTATTTTTCACTGGTGAATTAAAGAGTTATCATTTGTAACACCTTTTACAAGATATTCTAATTATACTTAAATGAAATAATTTTAAAAGGTATTTTGCAAGACTTTTTTTTTTATTATTTCTTTCAGTTTAGATAATATAATTTAACTCTTGGGAGTGCCAATGTAACAAACCACAATAAAATATTTAACCCAGATATGTAAACATTTCAAAAAAACATATGATTTGAAAATATATTTTCCCTTTAAGAGTTTTATGGAAGAAACATCACAAAGAAATGATTGTATTTAAATGTGGACACCTCTATTTTAAAAGTGCATGCAACAGCCGATATCGAAGCACACAACTGCTCTTAACAAAACAAAACTATGCTTGCATCCTCCAAATTATACACATTCATAGCAATAAAAACCTTTGACTTTATCCTGTCAGCTGTGGTGCATTTTCCTGACATTACAGAAGTCAGATAACTAGAGAAGGAACAGTCTTTTAAAGGACGGTAGTACCAGTTTTAACTGCAAAAACAGCTGTTTATCTCATTACAAATCTAAATCTTGGCCTGCATAGATTAACAAAATGTAAAGGGTTCTCAAGAGCATAAACTGATCCTTGTTTTGCAGTTGAACAAACATTTAGCGGCTCTTCTGCTTCTACAGCTAACCTGTTTTCCTGCTTTAAAAAAAAGAAGGGAAGGGGGGAGGTGGCAAAACCTGCGCTAATTATCCTCCTTGTCCAACCATACATTCTGTCAGAGCCATACTTTTATCCATATCTGAGGACAATAAAGAAAATAAAAGGAGGGGCAAAGACATCCTAAGTTTACAGTCACGTACTCAGTTCCTTTGAAACTGGCTGGCAGAATTTAAGAATACGTGCGAAAGGGTTGACTACATCAGCACGCTCAGAAAGTCTTCGCCATCATCCTCCCCTTCCTGTGCAATAGGCCATCTGCTGGAAAACGCCGTGCCCATAGCCAAAAGCTGCGTGTGGGCTGAAAGGCTGTAGGAAAAAAAAACGCAGCAAATCCCTGAGATTAATGACTTCACACATGCATCCCTTGTGCTGCGGCCCAGAGCTGTTTCCCCACCCCGCCAAAACCACACAGTACTGCCACCGCCATCATACGGTTTCCTTCCTCATTCAGCAAAGATTAGCACGTAGATCTGTCCACGCCACATGCTTGGCAGTGCCTCACGGTGGGATAAAAAACACCCCAATTACCCTCTCTCAGATACAGGCCCTTTCAAGAATACAGCCCCTGGTCTGATGCTTCACCTTACATTCTTTAGGGAAAATACAGAAGGGACAATGAGATTTAGAAAAGGTTGTTCTGTGCAGAAAGTTTCTCACAACTCTTGACATTCATTTATTATTCATTCCCCACCACCTCTCCTTATCGATGATATGGCTTACAGACTGCAAGCAGTTTAAGATGGAGTTTAAAATTGCTAGTAACTATTCTGTGATCATTTCCAGTCCCCACAAAAAGAAAAGCCACTGCTTAGTCCATTCTTGCATCTAGAGAGAACAGGTAACTGGATCAACATCAGTTAGAAAGCAAAAAAATCACCTGTAATTTAGCATGTGTTTTCTCTGAAAAGACAGATCATCACCTGGGATAGTTCAAAGGCCTTACAAATCTGAATTAAAACTTGCAGTACACAAGCAAAATAAGAAAGGTAATTATTTCATTTTTAAAGGTGCTGAATACTCATACTGCTCGAAGAAGTTAACAAGCGCCAGAGGTGCACATGTATGCTTTGAAATCAAGCCAACAAACCACCAAACCAGCGATGATCAGCCAGTAGTCACCCAGGAAGGACTATCTGGGTTTGCAACTGCTCCCTGGAACAGTAATGCCATTTAGAGGACAGATTTTTTTTTTTTCTTCCCACTGGACCAATATGCCAATTTAAGCATGATTTTACTATTTCAGCCTATACTGGTTTAAGTGAAATAACCTATGCAGATAAAAAAGATCCATGCTGTTCATTACATGATGTCTACATTATAGCTGTGACATCTACACTTTAAAGCACATACTAAATGAAAGGGTCAACACCAGAGCCTGGAATGAAAACAGGAATTGCTGTGCGCATCCTTCAAGGATTTTATTATAATCCTTTCCAATGTTCGCTGTGATCTCTAACCATTAATAGAACATATAGACAGCTGCTGCCTGAATTAACCTGTCCCTTCTGTCCTCGACCAATGTGAGAAGAAGCAGCAGTAAAAGTCCTGACCTTCCTCTGCAAACTTTCCTGTGCTTTCTCTCCCCAGGGTTAGGCTGACAGCACTCTCCTTCGGCCGTGCCTTCAGACAACTGGCAGGATTTGTTTCAGGGTACTGAAGCTGCATTCGTTCACTCCAGTCCAGCGGGGATCTGAGCACCTAGCACCAGCATACCTACTGGTAACTTGTTAAGCTCTGCATGTTACACCGTTACTATCAGTTAGGCTATTCACAAGACCAAAATCAAATGCAGTAACTTTGCAGGACGTCCGTTGGTATCACTGTTTGGATCTTCTCTACCCTACCGCATGGGTACCGCCATCTGCTATTTTCAACTAAAAACCCCATGTATTCTTTAGGATATTAGTTGCACACACACACAAAAAAAAAAAAAAAAATCAAAACCTCTCCATCTCTAGCCTTTGACATCTGGCAAGTACCATTTGAGAGTATTGCTTATTCTGGAGTCACAGGGAGAAGAAATAAATTTCTGAGAAAGATAGCATCTTCAACTGTTCATTTCTGCACTAGCCAGCTAAGCCAAGCCACACTTCATAGGAGGATTGCCTCACTTTGCTCGAGGACAGCAAGTGAGGTTATCTCACATCACAGCTGGGGAAGAGACAAAACAGGGAAGGTGCCTTTGCACTGATGCAGACCAGGCACATTCCCACCACCTGCTGAGAGTGCTGAGGACCCTATTTTCCAGCAGGAAGGATAACAAGAAGAGCTAGGCACAGCAGCTCCTCAAACGCTCCAACAATTCCCAAAGCGACTGCCCATTTAGGTCCTTAATTTTATGGCAAAGCACTTCTAAAAGCTTAACTCAGCCTTCAAATCATTAATTTATCCTTAACAGCACTGCTGTTGATCAATCAGACTATTTACAGTTTACTTTTCACCTTGAGCCAAGTCCAGTATTTAAGTATGACTAGCATAAAAAACATTTCAAAAGGTATTTCAATACATGTAAGACAACTCCCGCTTGTATGCAAAGGTCCCACCAACTTCTAAAAAGATTTAGCATCAATGATTAAACCTGTAAGAATATATCCATTTACAAAAGTAGAGTCACACAGTTTTAGTTTTTATTAAATTTGCAGTAAGAGAAAAGAAACGCCAAGAATGGTTTACAGAAACAGCTGAAATGCTACTAAGGAAAGAAATGACATTGGGATTAATAATTTCAAATATATGTGCAGCATTTGAGAGCAGAAGGGCAGTATAAAAATAGATCAAACCCTTTTGACAGGCTCTCATTTCTTCACACCATTCCAAGTCACGTTGACTAAACTGGCAAGGTGAATCAGAAAAATTTAGTTCTGCACAAAGTATGAAATCTACTCTTTTGCAGAAAGCTAGCAAAACATTTATGCACAAATTAAGCTCCAAGTTAAGTAAATCTGATGGTATTACGCACACCCACACAGAGTCAACTCAAGATTCAAGCCTTAAAAAATAAGAATAAAGTTTACAACCAAGAGGACTAGAAACTATTCTTTGCGTTGTTTTGGTTTTGTGTGTGTGGTTTTGTTTTTTTTTTAAATTAAAGTGCTAATTCTCAAATAACTAATAACTTCCATGAAATGTTAAAAACATCAAGTCTTAAGAAAATCCCACGAGTTCAAAACACAGCGTGTGTCATTCAGATCAGATATCAGTTCTTGTCAGGAGAGCAAATTTCACTCAAAATGAAACAGTCCTCAAAAATTCCATAATTCAGTTACAGAGAAGCTTGATTACTCCCTGTCAATGGATTTCTGAGTAAAAAAGTTAAAGGTTATCTTTATTTTCTTTCATTTTTAATTGGAGTAAACTATTGATTTCTGCAGGTCCTCAATCAGCAGCATCCCTATTACACTGAACAGCCCAACAATGCTGCGTAATCCCCATTGTAAACAATTATTTTGGTTTTTTTTTTTTTTTATGGTTCTGACTTGCTTGTAGAAGCAGCACAAGGGAAACAGACAAGCCTAAACTGTTGTGATACATGGTTATCAGAGAAAAATTAATTAGCTTCAAGTTAAAACTGTACTCATCCTCCTCTTCAAACATGCAAATATGGATCTGCCTGCTGCTCCAACGGCTGTCAGGGAAAAAAAAAAATCCCATTCCTTCTATAAAATACAAATATGCATCTATGTGATGCCATTGCTGCTCACGTACCGCTGGCAAGCATAACTTACATGCCCTATGTAAATAGTTAACCCCTAGATAAACCCCCAGAGTTTACCATCCATTTCCAATTAATGCCAAAATTCTAGAGGAGAACAGTTTTGCTCCTCAGCTACAGTAAAGTGATTATATCTGTGCCAAGGCAAACTTGAAAAAGGAGATTAATATCTGTGGGAAGAATGTTTCCTGCCATAAGAAGCTCACTTCATGTGACAGTGATGGGTGTCCCGTGAAAACCACTGAGCTAGGCGGACTGTAGTTTGAACACAGAAATCACACTGGCAATATTAAGTCAAAGCTCTTCTTACCATCTCCCAAACAGAAATTATACTAGTATTTTAAACCCTAAACACAGGTTCAAAGTTTCACATCCATAATAGCTGCAAGGTGCTGAACATAGTAGCCCTGAATGCCTGCCTAGGAACGCTTGTGAATAAAGGAAAAAGACAATACACGTTAACATTTTTAAAGATGAAAGTGCAAAGCAGTCTTTGAGTAACTGAAGTCTCATTCTGTCCATCAACGGCAGCAACTTGGACTCGACCTCGTTCTTGACCCAGGGTCTCAAAACGCTTTACAAGGGGTACTTGTATCTGCACCCCACTGGACAGAAACCGAGATACAAAGACTCGGACCGATTAGGGACCGATCCTGTGGCATCTCCTTGAAGCAACAGGACCCTGGCTCAGCTCGAAGGGTTTCTCCACTTCGATTCTCCASTAGGACAAGACCCTACAAGACTTGCCTATGAATAAAAGAAGTCTACGATGCTTGCACACACTTAATTGTATTTCTGCAGGCTACAAAAGTCTTGCTATATTCATTTTAACAAACTCTACCGGATAGTTATGCCTGAAGAGAAATTCCCTGTTAGGAAAAAAACTGTTCATCCAACTTCAGTAGCAAATGCAAATAGCTAATTAACCTTATCTCCATTACACTGTCCTGACTTTCTGGCACAGAAGCAAGAATTCGTTTGCCTTGTCCAAATCTTCTCACATATGTACAGAGCCTACAATCAACAGGCTCTGAAGCAAATCTGACTAGCAAAGATTTAGCCTGTAAGTATACCTATACCCTTCTGCACTGTATTCTATATGCACACTCGTGGATGTCATTTCATCATCACTTCTAACAGGGAAGAGAGAAATTGGCAGACACATGAAGAAAATTGTATTTAACTATCTGGTTACAAATAAAGCTGTATTTGTGTACTTGAGAGATAAAAACAAGCTAGCCAAACCCTGTTCATACACACATTATCAACCCCAGGCAAATAAATCTGTTATTTCACCCACCATGGATTTTTTTTTTTCCCCTAAAATAATTGCGTGCCCAAAATATGTGCTTCAGCATTTCACCTCTTCATAGCCTGTTTTAAATACAACTATTTTTCCTTGGCCAAAATTGGTAAGGATAAAGGAAAGCAAGGTGTACAAAAGGTCAGGTTATACTGAAACTGAAATATTTATCAGAACAGCTATTTCTGCCAAGGAAGATAATCACAAAGGTAAAGTCTCATTTGATCCTTAATTGACCTGTGTGTTTTTAATTAGGAAGGGGGGGGGAATTAACCTAGAGCTAATTACAGTCTTGATTCTACAAACCTGCAAGTGCATAATTTTATTCACATAAGTATTCCTTAGTGAAGTTATGCATGAGCAAATATGTTTGTAGCTTCAGGGAATGAGTCTTGAATGACTTAACCTTCTAAAAACTTTTAAGTGGCAGCTTTACAAATATTTCTTATATACAACCCATTTTGTATTTTAGGCTTTACACGTGAAATTTTTCTGAACACCAAATAGTATTTGCTTTTGTTTCAGAAAAACAGCAACAGTTATGTTTGTGTTAGGAAATAAGTGGTAGTTTTAAAGAATGAGCGTTTTAAATATGTGCCTTTATTCATCCTGGTCTGTGACACTACAGTCTTTGGCTTAATGACGTCAAAGTGTAGAAGTTTGTAGCAATGTATTTTGACTTTAGCACTGAATTAATTTTCAACGTGTAACACAATCAGTCTCAGGGGAAGAAGCTTCCCGAGGCCTGTGTACATGCAGGTCCCTGCATACTACAGTTCACTCACTGCTGGAAAAAACTTCCTGGAACATGTAAAGGGGGAACCTACGCTTACTGATGCTCTCCCCGCACCCACATCGCTACCCCAGCCTCTTCATTACAGTGGTTTGTCCCCATTTCCTCAAACTCTGCAAACTCTGTGGACCTGTACCTGCAGTCCTGCAAGCCGCCGCAGATGACTCCCAATACCAGTTATATAGGGCTCAAAATTGTAATCAAGACTTCCAAGAAGACACCCTCCCAGCTGGCCATTGCACCACTAGATGAGGACTTGCTTTACATCCAGACTCAAACAGAAAATAACTCTGTCAGCCTACTTTCCCAAGGAAATGTTTAGACTTGCTTATCTGCGGATAAACACATCTGCCAGACCCTCTCTACTAAGTTTTGAGTCTATTGGCCAATTATAACCAAATTTGACATAGGTTTGGAGGCCTAAAAGATATTCACTCTGACAAGTGGCAGAAAAGCAGGCAGCTGGGCTGAGAATACAGCCCCCGTTAGTGACCCTGTGAAGAGAAAGGCTGGAGCAGGGACTCACCGCTCGGCTAGTGGGGACTCCAGCCTTGAGATGCAACGCCTAAGAACAGAGGTTTCCTTGGGGTTTGCTTCTTATAAAATCCTGCAGCATATTCTGTGTGCGAGAGCCATTCATATTGCCTGTATACCAGAGACAGACAGATACACACACCTCTGTGTGTGCGCTCTCTGCGTAAGCATGCACACCTGGGTGTGTGCACACGGCACGGCGTGAACTGATCATAAAGAATAATTGATCACATAGGAATTTTTTTACAGCTTGATGAGGTGTTGACGTTTTAAGCAGAGAAAAGTAAACTCGGTAATGTAATGCATGAAAAACCTGGTATAATGTAATCAAACACTACTTTATAAAGTATTTTAGTTACCTCAAAATCATTTCCTTATTACAAAAAAAAGTCCAGCCCTTATTGAAGCTGTGATAGATAAATCTTTCCTCCTTTCACGCACTCAAAAGAACAAGGTTGTTGATGTAAAGCATGATATGATTCATAGATATCATCAGAATGTTACAATTTGTAGACTTTTTGAAAACCTTATCATATAACCCTTGCTACATTTTTGCTACCTCAACCAGATACAAACAGCAAGAGGAAAGTGCTTATCAGAAGCAAGCCTGATCTGAAACGTGCGCTAGTGCAGAAACCAGTTTGGCACATGTAAACTCTAGACCAACCTGCAGTGTTTTCTAATCAGTTTCCTCCAAATTTTGCCTATCAGCGGCAACATTTTCAGTTTGTTCAAGACAATTTAAAAAATAGGAGCTCATATCTTCTGAAAAGGAACAAAAATCCAAATGGTAATAAGTCTGTAAGGTATATTTTGTAGTTTGTTTACAGGGTACCACCAATAGATCTAATTAATTTGTTTCTGTTCAATATTGCAGTATTTACAGCATAATGATCTAGATCATTTTGGCATGTACGAGTCAAATATTGATACATCTATCAATCCTCACCAACTTCTTAAGTAGAGTAATAACAACCAAGATAACCATGTTGCTTTATATGCTATTCTATCCTTGCAACTACCCTACAGTCAGTAGAAAACACCTGTCACAGGTTTGAGAGAGACTTTTCTGGTTTATCCTATACTCTATCTGAAGGCTGTAAACTACTTTGCAACGGCTGTTGTTAGCAGCAGTGTTTAGGCTGGACCCAGAGACACCCCTTCACTCCCCACAGCACACTGCATCAGGTATTGCGTTCATAAGACAATGCAAAGCAGTCCCCTCCTCACAGGATTTACAGTCTAAGTAAGCGCTTTGTAGTCAATGGCAAGCAATCAGTGGTTAAGAAACAGAGCAGCTCATAAACATTCATGTAAAAAAAAAAGTTAATCTTATTTCTTGGGAGTAGTAACACATCATTTGCCACCTGAGCATCAGACTTCCTCTCATTGTTTCCTTGCATCTCGCAACAGATACTATGTCTTACATATCGAAGCTCTTGTTTTCTAGGAAACGATACACGGAGAAGAATGACAGAAACAGGCAAGAAAGACAAGACTCTGGGAACAGCCTTTGTGAATCTGTCAGTTTACATCATTATCAACCAAAGCTCTTTAAAAGAGAGTTTCAGGACCTGAGGGCTTGATTCTGCAAAGCACCAAGTGCTCTGGCCTCACTGCAGCAAAGACCCCAGCACGTGCATCACTTTAATTACACACGTACACCAACTAAAATGGACCCTCTCATATCCTTAAAATTAAGCATGTACTTAAGTGCTAACTTGAAGCCAGAGCATTCAGTATACCGACCCACAGGAAGGACTGCCAGGTGAGGGATGCACACACACACACACAGAGAGATAGGTAGAGATACAACTACCCCAAAGGCCTGAGGTTTTTTTCTCTGATTGCACAAGTGTCAATCAAGAGCAGCTCAGCTGAAGCCAAGCAGAGTAGTAGGTTGCGGGAAGACAGTCAAGGCCCTTAGGTTGTATTTACTGTGATGGATTCCTTATTTTGAAATAACTGCAAAACTGTTTCGTAACAATGCAAAATTTCAACACACGAATCAGAGAATCTACTTACAAGTAGATTATGAATTCATCATATTACTTTAAGAGTAAAATGCTGCTTTTTGGTTACTTGTAAAAACCTCTGAAAGAAATTCACTCCCTGGGTATGCAGCCTTTACCAGGAAAAGAAAGCAGGAGTTAAGTGGTGCCGTAAGCTTCGCGCTAGTCATCGCACAGAGGTGATTTTGTCCTCTGTAGGCAATCACATGGTAGCCACTCTGTCAAATTAATGTACACTGCCTCCAAGAGTTATTCCCAGAGACTGTAGCTTTTAACATCCTAACTTTAACGTGTCTGCCATTCAAAATGATCCATTCTCAGAAAATAATGATGGCTATACTCGTTTCCCTTCTCTTAATGTAAACTTCAAATGAATGAGAAGAGAACTTTTCAGCATGAAAAGGAGATGACAGAGGAAACACTGGAAGTTTATAAAAGCATCAATGGGACAGAAAGGAATAGGGACCACTTCTGCACTCTCTCTATGCAAGACATAGGTGCTATCAAACGAAGGTTCAAAATAAAAGGGTGTGGTGTTTGACATAGCGTAAAGTTAAAGCTATGAAATTCCTTGCCACAGCACGTTGTAGATGCTAGAAGTTTACACAGGGTCAAGGGGCAATCAGACCAGTTCACAGAAGGGAAAAATCAGTGATGGCTATAAAGACACCAGCTCTCCCTCAGGAAGCATCCAAGCTGCAAATGATTGCATGCTGAGAGCGCCTTCTGGGGAATTATCCTTACACGCCTGCCTTATTTTTACCCCCCGCCAGGCACTGCTTTTTGCCCTGTCAAACCCAGGACGCTAGACAGACCTCTGGTTTTATCCATGAGAGCCTCCTAAACAGTGACATTTTCTGTAATTTATATTCATCACATTCTTAAATCAAGTAGCCAAACACTATGTTTCTGAACAGCGTCACCAAAAAAATCCAGTGCTATGATCTGACTGGTAAATCAGAGTTCATGTCAGTCCATCACAAGCGACAAAGCCCATCACTTAACAGTACCATACCACCCTGCCAGAGATTACAGCTTCCCAAAGATTCACAAAGTCCTCCATCGCCTTCAGTTACAAAACAAGACGTACCTTGACAAATTAGCATTTTGATTTAAAAGCGCGTTTTAGGAGCACTGAAGATTAATCGCCAGCTTCTGGCACGCAAGTAACAAGATCGTATCAACGCGCAGCGTGTGACCAAAGAGAGAAGGACCAACAGCTTCCTACCAGCCTCCCAGCTGGGGCAAGTAACATACTCCCCCGCAGCTTCTTGCACTGCAGTAAGTTAGGAACAGCCTAAAGCAAACGCTCGATGCCACGCGTGGGCCGGGCCGGCAGCCCGCTGCGGAGCTCGCCGAGCACCCCAGCCGGGATAAGCAGAGCCCCAGGTTTGGGCTGGAAGGCGCCGGTGAGCTTTCGGGGCGCTCCCCTCCCTTAGGTGGGCACGAAGCCGGGGCCACCCGAGGCTGCCTTGGGGCACGCCCGCGGTGCGGGGCGCTCGCAGGCCGCTGCCACCGGTCGGGCACAACTCCCCGGGACCCCCCCCGCCTCCCCGGGGCAGCTCCAGCCACACAGGTGCCCGGCCACCAGCCGCCGCCCCGGCCGGGCCGCCCCACCGCAGCATCCCCGCTCCGCAACACCCACTCCCCGCCCGGCCCCGGCGTCCTTACCGGCTGCGGAGGCTGGCGGGCTCCGCGGGGCCGCCTCTCCCGCCGCGCTCACCCCCTTCCCGCCCGGCTCGCAGCCTCTGTACTTGGGTTTGGGGTGGTTTGGGGTTTTTTTTCCCCTCCCCTCGCCCTCTCCAGCTCCCACTAGTGATCGCACACCCGGCCAGCCAGCGGAGGATTAGCCGCCGCCGCCGCCTCCTCCCGCCCCCCCGCGGGCGGCCGGCGCGGAGCTGCCGCCCCGCCGCCTCCCCGGCCCCGGCCCCCGCCACCACCTGAGGGAACCCTCGGTCACCCACCGCGGCCTGCCGAGCCCCAGGGACGGGGCTTAACGGGCTGGTTACCCACATCCATTAATCACCAGCCAAGTAACCGGCCACCGCGTCCTCCCACGCACCCGGCCAAGTCCCCCCACGCTTGGCTGGAGAGGGGGGGGAGATGCAAGAGAAGCGAGGCAATTTACTGCCGGGATTAAATTAACAACTGAGATAAAATGGACAGCGTGGGAATGGCCAATTGAAACATGAATCGCCAATACATCATACAGCATTTGTAGCATCAGCAATAACTTATTGCAAAGTGTAGGCTGCACCATGGCCCCAGCACAGATACTCCTGCTGTAACTTGTACTACATCTCACAAGCAGCCCAGCACTGTCCCGAGCTAACTTACAGGCACAACAGAAAATTCAGCCCAGGGTTTTCAATCTCAGTATTATTTTATTACTGCTTCCCTCTTTTACATGATTGATTAAAGAAAATAACTGATCAGCAGTTCAGGTTATCATATTAGAAATGTGTGACCACAATTTAGTCCATTATAACAAATGTTAAAATTTGTGACTACTAAGAAAAAGGTGAATTTAAAATGGGAATACTTGAGGTATGACAACATAAGCATTTTAGTGTGCATCAGGAACACACTTTGAAGCAGTCGTGGAACAGCCTCAGTACACCGACCACAAACAGTAAGCCAGAAAATGCATCCCAGGAGCACACCTAACACACTTCAGGGCCAACAGCCTCCCCAAGGTGAAGCTGCAGCCAGTTTGAATGCATTGGCCCGAGCACCAGGTCCTCAGCACCAGCTGTTTCAGATGGCAAATCTACTGAGCCACACTCCCTGGTGGTGCAGAAACAAATTACCCTAACTTCATATAATTTCAATTTCTCACACTCAAGAGGAATCAATACTCTCCCCCTCACTTTCCAAGGAGGTTGATATATTAATGTTACAATCATGTACACAGATGCTAGTCTATCCCCCTTTGACTCAGAACATTTAATTTGCAGAAGATTGCGTCAATATTTTGGGGCTGCTACATGGAGGAGAGAGCAAATTAGCTCCAAAGAAGGAGAGCTTCTTCCACTGCCTCTCTCTCCATTATTAGGCCCAAACCTATACTCTCTCCACCACTGTAAGCATTTTTTTTTTTTTTTTTTTTTTTTTTTACTTTACACATGCCTCAGTCAATACTAGAGTCAGAAGTGGAGAAAGACTTCTTACTAGCTGAGGCAAATTTGGAAATACTGAAAAAACTAGGAGAAAGCTTGTTCCAGCAAGATTTCTGGACTGCTATTCTGTGAAATCTGTGTATGCAAGTTGTCCTTGTGCACACTTCATGCTCTGCACTGTTTTTGGCCTGTATCCTAGCCACAGCTCATTATAACACAGGTATATTGTCTATTGTGAGCCTAAGGTTTCCCTCTCAGCAGAGATATTTCACTTTTTAATTGGTTTCCCTCTTCTGTTTGCCTCCTGCAGACAAACAAGAGAAGACTGAGACAAATAGAAGTACTGGCTCTTCTAGAAAACAGCCGAATAACTACCCCATGCTGTACTGGCAAGAGAAACCTAGAAAACAGAGAACTCGGAGGGAAAAAAAACCCAACACCCTCAGGAAGTAATAAAGAGAGGGATGAAAGGGAAGAGAAGACATAAAAATAAATAGAAAGAGAGCAAAGGAAAGCGTGACAGAATTAAAAAGTGCCGTAAAGTGAAACAGTTGGCAATGCAAAGAGGCATTATGAACACCTTTGCTTCACACTGCCAAACAGAGATTGAAAAGCGCGGTCGCCTTTGGAGCACAAAAATAATTAAATATCTATTGAGTGTGAGAGAATCAAGGATTTGTGCTATAGTGCTCCAATGCCAGTGTGCAGCCCAAAAGGAGCGAGTTGTTTACCAATTTCCTTGAAAACATACAGCAAATCTTCAAAAAATGCATGCCCTTCCAAGCTGCGATGAATCAGCTGCCACAGAAACTACGCAGTCCTAGACTGAGCTCTAATGAAAGCATGACAGTTTCCCCTTCTCTCCACAACCTCCAGCTAATCTTTTCTAGATGGATCACTTCAGCCACCATTCTTTAACTCCTAATTATATCAGACCTGATTATAACACTTGAATGAAAACACTCAAAATATTGAGCTGCCGGTGACGATACCAAAAAGGAGATGTAGTATTTGCGAACAGGACTCTGTTTGAGGTTGTTGGATAATTGTCTAAATCTTCTATCACCGCTAAGGTAAACAGATGAAACCACAAAAATGCTCGAGCCTCCTGGCAAAGTTTTCAGCGTGCTTTCACCTTCCTGACCTCAATGCGTTGAGCACTGCACTACTCCTCTGCAATTCCTTCAGATACTGTGTGTTGTCAGCGGAGGAGAATCCCCCCCCCAAACACATGCAAATAAACCATCCGGTGGAAAAACAATTGTGTGATCTCTTCACCTTTTGTCTATGTTTAGAAAAGACAACATAATCCTTTCTATTCTAGAAGCGAATGCTCTATCTCTTTCCAAAATCGTAGTATTCTCTTTCTGTCTTCTGAAGAGCTCCGTGGCTCTGCGCCTTGTGCGTTGCTTTTCCTCGGTAAACAACTTCACCAAGTCTGTTTGTCATTCAGTGGCCCTATGTATTTCACAAAGGAAAAACAAACACATGCAACCAATTTATTCCCATTTTCCTAACTGTTGGTCAGACATTATGATTTTCCTACCGTACCAAAGTTGCAGGTATCAGTAATACAGCAAGAAATAGTATTATCATGCCAGATTAAATAGCATTTGTTCTTTACTCTACAGGCAGGATGATACAATATTCCGTGGCTTTCTTACAGTTCTATAACACGATTACATCTCATCTTCAAAACTCAATACCAAACTTCATTTGTCTTTGTTTACTCACAGATTATAGCTGATGGTTCTCTGCCATCTGTTTGCTGGAGTGTGGTGTCTGTGGTGCAGTGCTGCGATTTTCAAATCAGCCCTTAAACGGTGATAAACAGGATATCAAAAAGCTCCATCAGCCAGCTAGAAAATGACTTAGGAAAGAGATAATTGCCACATAAACAAAAGCATTTTTGACAAAGTGTATCAGGTATACTGATCACCTACCCAATGTCTCCTGTAGTATGCTTATAAAACAAACAAGTAAAACACATTTTAATGGCCAAGAGTTGATCCAAATGTTATCCGCAGACTCAAGTTATGCTTATTTATATACAGCACAGCCTTATTTCATATTTGCTGTGCAAACTCTAGAAGCTTAGGATCAAATGTATTTCTTGTTACCTCGCTCTGCCATAG
Source organism: Phoebastria nigripes (assembly GCA_035582835.1). Classification (NCBI taxonomy): domain Eukaryota; kingdom Metazoa; phylum Chordata; class Aves; order Procellariiformes; family Diomedeidae; genus Phoebastria; species Phoebastria nigripes. The sequence continues at coordinate 183,650 of JAYKAV010003153.1, read as the reverse complement.
GATGCATATGTATATATACGTGTTTGAGTGTGTATTACAATGGGAATAAAACACTGACAGCCCATCTCGATAAAAGGAGAGGAGCAAGAAGAAAGGGTACATGCTTCCCATGTGAAATGGTAATTGTGAGAGGGACAGAGAATTGGAAAGAACATAAAAGGCACTATATTTGAACAAAATTATTTAAGACAGCCGTTCCCAAACTGAGATCCAGAGACTAACTCCCTCCTGGGGAGAGCAGCTGGCTGCCTGCCTCAGCATCTTTCACCAGCAAGAGGAGCCAGCAGTCAGCCATAACATCCTCCGCAAGTTTCAATGTGCTGGAGTCCTCTCCTTATGAATTTCTGGCATTCGCAATCCGTATTGATTTAAATGGGGCTTGAAAGCCATCAGAACTGAACACTAGACATCTTTACTAAATAAGAAAGTTTACAGTGCAGAAGTCTTTAGAGGAAATTTAAAAGAATAAAAACAAATCACTGTCTGTAGGACAATAGCAGTGGGGAAGAATGCCCTCTGATTAAAAATAAATCTGTTGCCTGTAAAGTTTTTAACTTCAGTTAAACTGCTCAGTCTTAAACTGCAGACAAGATATCCTGGATTTAGGGTACATCCCAAAGCACCCATGTACATGTACCGCCTTGCTGATAACAGCAGTGCGCCCAAGTCCAGTGAATGGACTTGCACAAACAGCTCTTCATTTGCTGAAGGGCTCCCCAGGCTGGGACTTCAGGCTCCACTTTTTCGTGGATTTTGTTATTGTTTCTCCAACCTTCAGCAGTATTTTATAGCTTCTGCCCTCTGAACCACTAACTATTTTTATAATATGGATTAATCCCTTTTTCAGTTTAAAGAAACAGCTGAGATAGCAAACTTTAACAATTTCATATTCTGAACTCTAATTAGTTTAATGTAATGTTATTTGTTCAGGAGTRCTGGTCCTTTAGTCAAGTTTCAGTAGAATCCCACCATAATCCCTGATTTTGTTTTTCCCTTTTACATCTCATACTTCTCTGAAACATTTTAAAATGTTTTGATCTACTAAACACTTACTGTGCACCTTGTTTTGTGCTACAGTATTTTCTTTGATCACTTCTTTGAAACTTAATCCCACAGGTGTTATTTTAATCAAAAGTAAGTCTGTCATCGTTCTTTTATAATATTTATTTCATTTCACTACTATGGAGTATACTTTATGCATTTTCTTCCTCTTGCAACTCCTTAATTTAGGACTCACATAATAACTATGACTTATATTTACTGTTTTTTATTTCTATATAGGGTGTATATATAGAAATATTCTTATTCTTCCTACGCTATAATGTTATTTGATGTTAGTGGAATTTCCTCTTGGATTTAAACCCTTGAAAAGGGATGGGCTTTCTGGAGAGCATAAACTGACCAGTTTAATGCAATAACAATAGCAGTTCTCCCTGACTGCAGCTGTGTTCTCACAGGGGATGAAATCTGACCTTTTGCAGAATGACCGCAAAAGATCTAGGTATTCCTCAAGACATCAAAACAAAGACAGGGGCTCGATCTTGAAGCAGCAATAGGAAGTTATTGGAACAAAACTGTTTAAGCTATTTTACTTTTATCCAGGGAGCTATACAACTACCACCTGGAGAGGAGACACTAGTAGAAGCGCTGACAAAGCCAGCAGAGCCTGCATAGAAAAGGTACATTTCTTTATCGAGATCTTCCTTTGGACATGTTTTGCCTTTTCTAAGCGTGTCAGGCTTGATCTGGAAAATGGGAGTAAGAAAAGGTCTGATTTCTACACCAGTGACCCACCCACCACAAAGAAGTCCCATGCTGAGAGGCTGTTACATTCTCCCAGGGGAAAGGAACAGGGTCTTACTTTGTTTTAAATTAGGTGTCTTTTTATTTGTGGGTACCCATTTTGCCAACCACAGGCCCAACCATACAGTGCATTTCTTCTATACCCAAAGTGGAATATGTAAAAACACAAAAGACATTCATTACCTCATGAAAGGATCCTTTTCATTTGCTCACTGTTGTATGGTGTGGAAAGCAATGAGAAACAAGCCATGGAAAACAAAAGAAAGCTGACGTGTAGAACATTGCATCTCAGGGATAAAACACCACTAAGAGCCAGGGAATTGTCATCACACTGGAGTTACATCAGACTATAACCATCTCCAGCACTATTTCACTGCCTCTCCCCACACACATCACTGTTGCATGGTGATCTGTCAGTCAAAAAACTCTAAAAATAACAGCCGAATACCCTTGCATTTATGGCACTCCTTCCTTCCTTGATGTGCTATGCTTTCAAGATCTTCCATGTCACATAATCTATTGGACTGCTTCTCTCTTTTGCAATGCAGAGATGATTCCCAGCGGTTTAGTATCCTGGCTTTCTCCTGATGAGGCTCCAAGAAGTCAGCTGTTTGATGAGTTAATGACAGAACACTGCATCAGGTGAAACCCAATGGATACAATGTCCAGAAAATAAGAAAGGTTCTTTGTCTTAAGATCATTATAAAAAAAATAGAAATTTCTTGGCAAGAAAACATTTAAAACAGCTCATATATCCAGGAATCACCCACCACATCCCTCCCCCTCCAACTCTGCCATGCCTCCACACTACCAGATTTAAAATATTAATCGTTGTATATTCCCCCCTACAGACACTGGCTATGGGATTAGCTGCGTATTGAAGCTTTGGAAAGCTAGTCATTTGGGCCAAATCCTGCTATTACAGTTTCTCTTCTAAAATAAAGAGAAATATCACAATAAAAGAATTTAAATCTTCGTAATGCTGTTAGGAGGAAAGAGAAAACTTTAAAACCAATTTTCAGTCATAAAAAACGGTAACCAAACAACCCAGAGGTAAATACTATTAAAGAAGCAAACAAAAAAATAATTACCACTTACATGTAATTTCCAATATCCGATTACAGTAAAAGATACAAACAAACAAAAAAATCATTTGAGAAAAGACCCTTTGCTCTCCAACTGAAGCCCTCAACCAGAGGTTCGAGAGCCCGTCTTTCTTTCCCTGGCCCAGTCAATCCAGCTACTCCATACACAGCAGCAGACCGATTTCAAGAGGAGCCAGGGAAAGTTTCGCTATCCTACCCCAGACTTTTCGTGAGAGAGATCCTGAGCTTCCCACTAGTGTCTTTTATCCCCCCCAAGCACTCTCCTGGAACATACTGCAGCTCAGACGCAGAGATACCCATGGCATTATGTCCTTTATAAAGGCTACTGGAGATGGGACCACGCATCCCAGCCATATTGTTAGGACACTGCTTGGGTTTAGGGGGTTTTACTGACAGACGTAAGTGGGGAAGCTGAAATAGCTTGCATTTACCAAAAGCCATGCTAAGAAAGTTCTTCAAATCCAGGACCATAGAGCAATTGGATACCACAAGCTACATTATAGTTGTTGGTGTAGATAAGAATTGGGAGAAGAACCAGTGAAATTATCCAAACACTGTAAGAAGATGACACTACACGGAAACTGGATTACGGTTATTTTCCTGCTGTGTTCCGAGACCCAGGCCAAAAAAAAGCAGGGCATTTGTCTGGTGGAAAATAAAGTGGGATTTTTTAAATTCCCAGTGTAGTGCTTAGCTATAAAGCCACTTATAACAGATGGCTCTTATTTCATAATAAGAATATGATGAAACTGAAAATGGTCTCCTCAGGCTGCCAAGATGTCAAGACTAAAACTGCCTCAGAGCCCCAAATATGTCTTAGCAGATAAAAGTTGCAGATCGGCATACACTTGCTGCACATATATGTTGGCAGTTCCTATTAATAAAAGCTTGCACTAATCTGGTTTTCAGTGGATCAGCAGTGCACGGGCATCTCTAAAACTGTGCGTGGAGGACACAGCTAATTGTATCATTGCATATCATGATGCTGCACTGGAAGCAGAGCAAGAGGGGAGAAGCTGCCACTATAGGAACTATTTTTCCAGCAATAAATTTTTTGCTTGCATGCTCTTAGGTCTGGCTGCCTTCATCCTCCACTCTCCTTCATTCTGCCCAACCTATTCCACCTTGAGCAGCTTTCTCCAGGCCCTAATGACCACATACTCTTGTGCAGTAAGCAATGGTCTAGTGCCTTCCCCACGGGTTTTGGGTAAAACAAGACATATCAGGGAAACACGTTCCTCTCTTGCCCTGCTAACAACGTGGTGGCATTGCCTAAATCTGGTGTTTATTCTGTTTTGTTTAAGCAGATGAAAAGTTTATGAAGGCTTGGTTATCAACACTGATAAACACACAAACACAAGCTACCCGTAAGCATTTAAGTGGTATCCTGCATTCACAGGAGCATAATACAGAGAAGGAGCTGCTGCTAGTGAAATACAGCCATTCCTGCATCAGAATTATAGAAATTCCCTTTAAACCTTTTCCTATTACTGTTATTATAATAACAATAAAAAGCAACAGCACATGAGGCACCATCCCTTTTATCACCATCCTTCACAAAGATAAAATATATGAGATCTCTATATTTTACTTCCAGTTCCCAAGGTGAAAAAGCAATTATCGTGTAGAGCATCAGCGCCTGCCAGTTCTGGAAAGTGTTCTACAATACAGAAATGCAGCCTACAGATCCCTTCCTGCTCAGCCCCATAAGCTGTCATGCTGGAGCGGCCCTGGTATGGTTTAGGTAACTGTCAGGAGGCTGAGGGCAGTGTCTCAGCCCCACTGAAACCCCATTTGGGRGATTCAGGTGGAAGGGAAGCGGTGCGAAGGGCTGGCACAAGTATGCCTCAGTGGACACATTTATACTGAGCGCAGAAAGCACTGATCACAAGAGGTAAAGCTCAGCGGATGCAAATACGGAAAACAAGAAAGATTGCCCTGTTGACTTAGTCAGGTCCTTCACTGACTCCTACACACTTTCATTTTACTGCCGAAAACATATACTTGTGGGACAAAAGTAAGATTTAAGAAGGCGCACTGGAGAAAAGAAATTTTTTTTCTTCTACCCTGCAACCACAGTATCCAGTTTTCTTTTATACAAAAAACCCACACCTTTTTCACAGATCTTTCTATTTGTTCAGTGTTAACCCTTTCAAGTTTTAAAGAATGCAGATAAATGTGGTTGTAAATCCAGAGACAGCACACACAGTATGGATTAATTTTATTTTTTAGAATGGGGGGAGAAAACCCAAACCATTATTTGAAAGAAAAAAAAAAAACCCACACACAACTAAAACAGTCATTTGAATGGAAGCTGAAGAACTCTCCTATTATTAAAGGACCATCATTCCTCCCGTACTTATAACTATCATGACAGAGGAACACTACTACTCCTTTGAGATGCCATTTAAAGGTAGCAGCATGTTACAGAGAAAGCATTTAAAAATATGGCCTTTTTTATCCAAAGCATATTTGGCATTGGCTTTTTTCTCTCCAGACTGGGGAAAGCTACAAGCATTCTGCAATTTGAAATTATTTTTGTGAACAGTGTTAAAGAAAGAAAAAATAAATTAATCCATTAATATCTCAGCCATAAAATTTAAAGTGGTTGCTATTGCATCTCAGCACCCCTTTGGATGCAGTCAGCAATGGGTAAGTGCTGGACCCCTATAACTCTTTGATTGCAGCCCCTTACATGCTTTCTGGGTGAGGTGCTACGCCATTGGAGTAGCTGGGTTTTTTCCTCTCTCTTTGCAATTGTTATTTTCCAAACACAGGTTTTCATTGAGCATTTGACTTTAGACATATTATTTAACCAAGTGTTTATCAAACACCTGGAAAATCACTCTCCTTTAAAAATTTTACGATGGAAAAGCAATTACCCTTTAAGCTGTGTTTCAAAGTCACTTCACAAGAATCCTCTGGAAGCAAGCCTCAGCTTTCTCTCCTGCTTAACACCCAATGTCACCCAGCAAGCATGTAAACTACTGCTGATTCTATTCTTTAAGATCTAGTAACAAAATACAGATAATGAGATTTTTTTTGCAATCCACGGCCATTAGTAACTGAAATCCTTAAATACACCAGGATGGGGTTAGTTTCAAATATTTTTATTCCTTACCAGTGTTTAAATTTGTACAACTATTAGAGCCGAGTATGTCTGAAGCTTTTTCCATACACCAAAGGCAAAAAGCAAATATGAATCAAAGGCTTTTAGATTCCAGGTGAAAGAAAATGTAACATAAAAAGTCTATGTAAGAAAAAACAACCTTGTGGCAAGGAAATAAAACGACCAAGCAAGAAACAAGCCAACACRTGTAACAGTCTGTACTCATCTGAGTGCAGAAAGATCACCAGCCATTAGGATTTTAAAGGTGCATTGGGCAGTAAGTAAAGATGCAAGAGTTGCACAGAAGATTGCACGGGGGGATGCTCTGGTGAGGTTAACGTCATTTTTACTCAGGGCAGCAGCATGCGAAAGCTGTATGTCTAGAAAGCAAAACACTGTCTTTGGGGTATTTTGAAACAGATCAAAGTTCAGTTTGACCAAAAAGACAGGAGTAAGCAGTCAAATCCCATTCCAGATCCGTATCCTGACTTCCCGATTCACATATTCAGAAATTTTGATGTCTAGCTAGTTTGTGCTAACTCATTATGCCATCATGTTTCTGACAAGAAGCCATGTTAATCAGCATTCACCCACTCAGCTGATCTCAGCACAGTCAAAAGCCTAATCACTCTCCCACTCTGACCAAGGCTGGAGGTGGCAAGTTCCCCAGCTAGCCCTTCCCTCCTTCCTCTTCCACCCCAAATTAATGAATACTGAGAACAGCAAACAAAAGAAAAGGGACTACACTTCAGAATTATCTTTTAAAATTTTCACATACCATACACCAACATACGAGACAAACACAACTTTTATGCAAACTCATTAGTGTAAAGCTGTCCACATTATCCATGGAAAGCCCAGATGAAGGGCCAGTAGGCTGGGCCACATCCACACACACGCTCACCAGGTGGGCAAACAGCCTCTCTAGAGCACAAATTGCTTTTAGTTACTCTTCAATTATGCTCCATCTCATCCATGCCCCACCACAACGAAGGATGCTGAGCTGCAAGGCTATAGTGTCAGGGAACAGTACGAGGGGCCGCTCAGTGCAAGGGGGAGCCAAGGGCAACCCCAGCACCAGCCATACCCTTGCCCACCAGGACCCCATCCCAGCACAGTACCTGAACGCAATGGGCAGAGCTAGGTCCTTTGATAGCCCTGGACATGGCAAGGGGTAAGCCAGGTCTGGGGAGCCAGGCAGGAGCAGCAGAAGACAGGGCTAGAGACAAGGGTTGGAGAAAGACATGCTCACAGGGAAGGAAGAGTTGTTCCTTAAATGCTCCTTAAATGGAGCCCCGGTCCCTGGGTAGGATGTGTGGGTGGGGATCCCAGGTGGGACCTCTCTGGGCAATTAAGGCTCATTAGCATGCTCAGGCCCCAACAGAGAGCAGTCAGATTGGTAATAGGTGGGAAGCTCACAAGATTACTGCAAGACTGGAGCTCATTCCCCAATTTATTATTTTGCACATGAAAACTACACGCCATAAATGCAAACAACAAAAGTTGAGACTCTCTCAAGGTCCCAGGGATAAGCTATCTCTCTTAATTTGCCCTGTCTGGGGAAAGCTGAGGACACTTAGCCCGCAGGCAGCTTCTCCAACTATAATTGGAGCATAAACAAGTTAATACAAGACACTGTTGACTTCCTCTCTTTTTCTTTTCAAGAAAATGTATTCTATTAAACTGTTCTGAACGTCACTGAATTTAAAAGCAACAGACACTTCATACTGGAGCAGTGAAAGGAACAGACTGTGCTGGGTAGACTGGCATAAATATGCTTGGGTGTCTCACAAAAGACGCAAGACAAATTCCAAATAGTGCCAAATAGCAAGTTATAGCAGGTGCAAATCTCATGGCCAGTTTCTGTGGTTTATCAAATCTCCTTTACAAGGAATGAAAAATAAAATTAAACTAAAAGCTGTGATTTGGTCAAGGTCAAATACTTTTGAATACATTTTACCACTGTTTAGGATTCTAATTCCTTGTTAAATCATGAGAAAACAATGAGATTACCTTCAGGATCAGTTGGCTAAGCAAAAGACTGTCACATATTGCCAGTTAGCACATATATAAAGCCACCTAACCATGAAACATTACTGTTYGTAATAATGGATAATACTGTCTTCAAATTCCCTGATGAAATTCTCTGTTTGCAGACATGAGCTTCATCAGAGTTATACCGATCCCTTCAAAGACAAAGCTATTCCACAAATATATGCTCCATTTACCAACACTGCAACATTTACCAGAAAAAAAGTACTGCTGAGGACTATTAAAACGGACTCTCATTTCACAGTTCCCAGTAGTGATAATGTAATGTTTTAGATTTGTTCTTTGGACCAGATGCTTACAATTTATAAGATGTTACTATTGTCTCCTGGATTAAGACAATTTCTTTCACAAACTGTAATGATGTTTCTTCTGTGCTATCACAGTGTCCATGTAAGCTATCCTGAAGCATCTCCCACAGTCTCCAAAGTGAGACAACAGCAGCATGAGATGGCTACATGCAGCGGAGTTCAATGAAGTTTTAAAATCTGRCCAAAACAGGGAACAGATTGTTGTCAGCCATAGCCTAGCTAATCAATGATGTTATTTTAAACAAACGTACTTTCTGAGCCAGGGTCATTCTATATGGAAAGCATGCATGTCAGAGGACAAGTCACATGCTCTTAAGAAATGTTTTGCTCATCTCCCTGGTGAAAAGTAACGTATGGATGCATCCACAGCTTACTTGTGTCCCTCTTTGTAAGAGATACTTCGGAATATAAAAAGTCCTCATGTTCTTCCGAGTAGCATAGATGGGACAAGCAGCATGAGCAGATGCTGTGGATGGGGAGATGAGAAATCCTAATAAACAGAATCCCAGGTGATTCCAATGGCCACAGGTGGGAAGCAGGACAGGCAGGAAAACAGGTAGCAGCCATTTGGTCAGGTAAATCACCGTCTACTTCCCATTTACCTCATTGGGTGAAGCCCACACGCAGAGCAGGTTTGGAGCAGAACCGCTGTTAAAGAAATCCACCTACAACCAAAACGGTGATGAAACACTCATAAAATAGCTTCTCCAGGTAACTTAGTGGTTATATAGTGGCAGAAGTTTTCCAGGGGTGCTGCTCAATCATTATAAACACGGGCATTTTGGAAAAGTCTAGATTAGATAGATTTTAAACTCTTAAATGGTATGCTTCTTTGGGAATCAAGAAGAGGGTGTCATCTGTCCTCTGGGCACGTACATTAAGAAGCAATGTACCAGCCAGAACGTGAACATGGGAATGACTGTGGGGACAAAGGAAAATGCCGAATTCAAGCAGCTGAAAGAGAAATGGCTGGGCTGTGAAAAGAGAGCAACGTTATACTGTGAAATAATGAGGAGAGTGTAYGGCATGTACAGACTAAAATTCCTCCACGCTGGGAAGCCTGTACAAAATCTTCTTGCATAGACTTCTTCCTCTGTACGCACAAGGTGCTCTTCTCTGAGACATGTGTGATGTTGGATTTTCTAAGCTTGAGTATCACAAAATCTTGTGTGTTTTATCAGGAGTATCATGCAAAAAAGGATTCCAGCAATACTACAGCCCTTCCAAAATGCTCCCATTTAGGGGAGACTCCCTCATGCTAGATTAAGTTTTAGGCTGTTTTGGAAAGCTCTCGCTCTTTTGAGGAGGGATTTGGGTGTGTATTTCAATACAAATTACTTAAAGAAAAGAAAAAAACCCCACATATGTTTCCCTCAAGAAATCAGGGGGGTGCATAAAACTCACACATCCTGGCCTAAGGAAAGGACTTGAGCTTTTTTGATGGCAGGAAAAAAGGTCTTCAGCACAAAAGGTGGAGACAATCATTACAGCCATAGTATTAGGACCAGTATCATCTGCTGCCTGTCTATCTGATGGGGATTTTCATGCTCATCAATGTAAAGCCTGCACTTTTGTCCAATAGAAAATATGCACACATGTGCACGCACCTCCGTGTGCTCTCTAACACGTGCTGCCTTGTGCTGTATACTCTACGCAGCATACTGCCAGCGTATTAAGATGCTTCACTTCTGAAGCCTTTCAAGTTGTACTATCTTCATTTGTTAGGATTTGCACATTTCGGCAAAGGACGTGTCACTCATCAATGGACTCTGCCATGCTAGATTGTGCTTATAGGATTTAGAAAATTTAAATCTTCTGAGTAAAATTTTGCTTGTCCCAAAGCATCAGCAACTTTTATTGCATAGGATTATTCCCGCAGCCCTTAAGAACAATTTTTCTGAAGCCTTAAAACAAAAGCACCTGAGTAATCCTGAAAATCATTAAGTATGAATCCATCCAAAATATTTCCCATCATAATCACTTTTCAGCCAGAGACCACGTATTTGCTCATCCATGCCCGAGGCAGCTGACAGGGCAGCTCGCCTGTTTCCCCCAGCCCAGGAAGCACTCGCCACCACACCCGGGTTTCTTACAGGTCAAAGCTTTTTCTTTCCATTAGGAACCTTGGGCAAAATATCAAACAAAACAGTTCTTTGCTTAGCTTGGGCTACCACCCCGCCTCTGAAGCTTCTTCCTTTTGGTTCCTCTGCTCCGGGGACTATTGCAGGACATTGCCTGAAACTTCGATAGGGAGCACCTGGATACATTTCAGACAGGTTTTATAGCTGTATGGGGCTGACTGGCCAGACGTCTCTCCAGCCTGTATGAAGACCTGCCTTTTGTGGTGAGAAAACTCTCCGTTTGGTGCAGAATACTCACCTTTCTGTAGACTGGATGCTCATGGCTTTCAGACTTCAGAGCTTTGTCTGATTGTCTGCAAAACTGAGGAAGAAATGTCTTTCCCCACACATGTGTACATGTCCTGATGCCCCTGAAACCCTCATACCTCTCCCAGAGACATCAAACCTGACACTGTACAAGCTAGACTAATAACAGAGCCAAAAGCTGTTCCTACATGCCCATCTGAGGAATCTTTTATGGCAGATTTTTTTACAGATTTGGGAGCAAGAACAGGGTGTGGATCATCTGCCCAGATCAGCTACCCATATTTTCCTTTCTTGCCATTTTGTAGGCCATCGCTGTTTGTGAAATGTTCCCATTTTATTCTCTGCTTGTAGTGAACATCAGTAATTCCAGTGTGCCAAAGTGCTTTGACTTACAGGGCTCTTCTTAGGGAGCAATGGGTAAGAAAACATTGAATAATATATAAAAGGTCAGACCATGCAGTTGATATTTTGCCATAAAATTTAGTAGGATAGATTTAAAAAAAAAAAAATAAAAATCTAGCACTGACAGCATTTTCTTTTGTCCTTTTCTGGAAAAAAGGAACTGTTTTAAGGTGTGGTCCCCCTGGAACCCTTTGGCTTACTCCCTCATCCTAGCTACCAGCACCTGCTACCAGAACTGTCCACGAAAGCAGGAAACATCAGAACATCAGAAAGGCTTTCTGATCCTCTTCTGCAGCCACATCACCGAACCTCCTGGCTATATAAAATAAAAATCTCCAGATAAGGAAATCAACCTGAATAAATACTTCTCTTACGTTAAAGGTGACAGCTTCAGGGAAGGCCAGCAACTTTGTTTTTCCAGTGAGGCAAACTGGATGCCGTGGCCAGCTCTAGCAGTGGCTGCTGCATAGCTTGGCCAGAGCACTTCCATTACTGTGCCTCCATTTCCCCTCCCACCCATTTCTCTTCTCTGTTCAGGGTATAAATTCGTTGAGTAAGGGATTCTCTGCATGCATTAGCACAGGACCCAGACAAAAAGAGCTCTGGTCTTTCACACAGAAACATGCTAACAAATAAGAAATATATGGGAGGAATCTTATTTTGAATTCACTATCATTTGGAAGTTTGTCTTACCATGACCTCAGCATCAGATGCATTGCTCTTATTTTCTTTCTCTCTGTTAAAAATGAACATGAACCATCAAGGGACAGATTGCTGTACTCACTCTGTAATACAGCAAGGCATTACAAACACCCCCTCCCCCCAAAATATTGCAATATTTTAGGTACATAAAATAATTTTTCATAAGATAAAAGTTGATTTTTCTTGGACTGCGAGACAGGACAGTAACAGGATTGTCAGCATCTGGCTCATAAGTGACAAATGCACAGTGTCTGAATGGATTTTTTTTTTTTTTTAGTAAATTAACATTCTGAATTAGATTTTTATGAACCATGAATATAAGCATTGACAAAAAGAACCTTCATAGCTGTGCGCTTTCCCTGACTTTGCTCTTTATTCCCAAAGCTGCTTGTGACAGCTTATTCATTCCCCAAGATTGTTTATTCCTGGTAAAAAGAGCACACCCAACCCAGTGCAGCAATACATGCAGATAMGTAGTTTTCAACCCAGAGGGTGGAGAATTACTTCTAGAAGACCACAAAGGGACAACACAAAAAGGAATTTCATATGCACTGATGTGAAATATGCATAATCTCTGAAAAGATCCTCATTGTGACTGGAAAAAACAGGGACTGGTTGTGACTGGTTCAACAATGTTAAAAATATTGAAAAATTCTGACGTAGACCAAACAGTATTTTTGATACATACGAAACAGATCTTTGATAAGAACAACAGCTATATCTGGTAAATGGAAAATCTGGGGCTGCTAATATGCTAACAATGTTTCTTGAAGCCAAGGCCATCAGATAAAGATACTCTAAGAAAACCTGGCCACATGGCAACTTTAACTTAGCAGCTTCCTTTTGTACTGTTATGGTGTGTAGTTTACAAAGTCACTGGTGTCCTCACAGTTTGACAACTGCTGAGGTAAGGAGTTCAGCCCAGCAAAGTACAGAGCCATTGACCTCAGAAGAAAAATCCTCTTGGATTTCAAATCAGCCAGATGATGACATGAGACCAGGAACACCAAGTGAAGAATGTCAGTCTAGTATGCCTGATCCTCCAAACTAGTATTCTCACCAGAAAATAAGAAGTGCTATCGCTGAAGCTTGAGTTGCCGACTGTACACCATTATTCCCCTCCTCTTGTGCCAGAAAGCTGTCCATATTATGTAAAAGACCTTGTTTCTTGGCTTGCTTATAGTCATATAGGTGAGGATTCCTGGAAAATCTCCCATCAAGTCAGCAACCTGGCAGGAAGTGAACAGAGTAATTTGCCAGATTTGGAAATTCAGTGGGGATTGTGTCAGGAGACCTCAATACATGCTGATGAGGTCTTGTACTGCTATCTAGCCTTTAGTAGTTGAATCCCTTGTTTCATCTTCCATAATAGAAGAATATAGAGGAAATTCTCTCTCTCTCTCGTTCATGCAGTCCCTCTTAAATTACTGCAATGCAGATTCATTATCTGAATCAAAGACTATACACAAGTATACTTTGGCTAAAACAAAACCCTCTAAGAGTGTTTGGGCAACAGCAACAAAGTGTCCTCACCCTTGAGCATGCAGATTTACTCTATGCCAAAAATTTTGTCTCAGTGTGCCAAAACTGGTGCACATTGCACAGAGTCCTTCGTTGCTTGCTGTCCTTCATGTATGGTAGAGAACACAAGCCAGGCTATGGAAGTGTTGTGGCATATTGCTTTTTCTGCTCCATTTTATGACTCAACAATCGTTACCTGGAAATGAGATTGAAAAAATTCAGTTATTAATGAGTAATCTTAGCACACAGCCCTCAAAACAATTCAAAGCACCCTTTACAAAATGCCCTCTGTCTCAAAGCAAGAAGTCACCCACCCCTAGCACAGAATTCAACATCCAAATATCTCCTTCTGCTTTTCCATTTGTGACGAATTAGCTGTCTGAAGTTTATATCATTTATAATATTCATTCCCCAATTTGTCCCTCATGTCTGCCAACCCAGTTTGGTTCAGCTTGCTCTTGACACTTTTGATAATTGGAGTAATCTGAAACAAAAACTCTGAGCACCCCTAATAACCAGAGTGGGAATCACCAGCTGAGACCTATAAAACCCTCTGCTAGTTGTTACATGCATATCCAACCATCTAACACAATACGTGCCAATATCACATTTAGATCCCTTAATACTGGTTTTCCATGAGAAAGATTATGGCCAATACRTCAGGATCTTTTATACAACAACAACTATTACTAAATTTAGTTACTTCATCTAATAGCCAAAGAAGCCTTGTCTTCCAAGTGGTTTCCTTGTGGTCGTCAGGTTATTAACCTCTTTAGCCGTGAAAGAAATTCAAAAGCACTGTTCACTTAGGAAGGATCTCATTTCACATCTGTGGAATGTGGAGAATTCCTGAAAGGAGGAAAAGTATTAAGCACAGATGTTCTTCCATTTATTATCCTCAAGACAATGCATATAATATATTAGTCAGGTTTGGAAAACTTCTTGCCAACTGTTGATCTATAAGAAAAACCTTCAAATAATTTAGTGAGGATTGGTTATAGGACTGTCTATAGTCAATCTGTAACACACTAACATCTGCTTGAAGAACTGTTGATAAACATTGGTTTATCCCACAACATACAAAGCTAAGGGTTAATTTATGCCTGCCTCTGCAAAATGCGGTGATGGACTAAGAAGAAAGACCCTTTCTTCTCACCGTGGTTACAACCATAGGGTGTAACGCTTTCTATCCCAGGATACGATTCAGGGACAGACCTCTACTAGCTGAGCTAAATAACTAGGGACACAGTGAAGGACTTTGGTCTGTAAAGCCCCATGGGACAACAAGCCCTGTATCAAGTATGCTAGCACCAGTACCTCACCGTGGGGCGAGAGAGTTTGGGGTGTCAGAGCTGGAGTGAAAGCAGCTGAGACCCAACAGAGGGAGGAAGCTCAGAGGATGGAGTGGTCTCATCCCACCCATAATCCTTTACTTAAAAGGTAGTCATCTTAAGTAGGATTCCTCTCATTCAACAATCGAAGATGGATTGGAGAGGGAAGGAAGAAGGTCTAGGCCCATCTACACATTGAAGGACTCACCCGTGCAACTTGTCCAAGGACTGGTTGCTGTGAAATACACAAATGATGTGGGATAATGAGATGAGAACCCAAGACTCTTMACATGTTGAAGCTCTGCTCTATAGGTTATAAAGTCACACATCTCATCTGGGCCAATGAATCTGCAATTATTATTTTTATTTTGCTCAGAGGCAAATTAAACAGAAACAAAACATAAAGACCTATAGCATGGGCTCTAGGATGCTTTTCAGAGACGGGACATTCTGACCTTGGATTCCCTTCAGTATAGGAAGAAACAAAGGCATCCTCTCACTTGGTGAATAATCTGACTAGGATGCTATTATGGAAATGAAGGCCTTTTTCTCTTCCTCCAGCTATGTTTTAAAAGGCAGTGGCAGCTGTGACTTCATTTTGTGAGGAACCTAATACGTTCGGTATGTATCAGGCATTTTCTGAGAATGCCTACAACTGGATAAAACCACTAGTGGGGCTTTTTAATGTTTGTTTTTTGGGGTTTTTTTTGAGGGAATCGCCATTTATGGGAGTAGAAACCACCACTGATGGCAAAACCTGCCAGCTCCGTTCAGACTTGTATACCCCTTTGAACTGGCTTGCACAGAAAACAGTTATGCTCCATTTTGGGCACCTCTGTGCTACAAGATCAACTGTTCCTGAGGACATCAGGGGAAGAATGCACTGTTTAAAGATCTTGATGTGTTTCACTTCCATGCTAACAGCTGGGTTGCTCAGTCCTGTGAAGATTAGGGTGAAATGTTCAGAGGTACAACCCTAGGCACCTGGAGAACTTAACACCAAGCAGGAAAGCTCCTAGAGAGGTCAGGTACCTCCAGAGTCTAGTAGCAGCTTAGCCAGCTTTTTCAGAGCACTTTTGAATGGAGGTTCCTAAGCTGTTTAATGGCCTTTGCCACTGCACTGCTTGCTCATAGCAGTAGCAGACAGCTGTCTTTTGTAGATTATGATTAAAAAAAAAAAAAAGATGGAAAATACGTCATGCCAGTTTTCTCAGAAGTTCTTTCCAAGTTTCTGAAGTGCACAGCAGTTGGCACCCCCATGAGCATTAGCACCCGTAACTTCTTTCTCATTATGCCAACAGTGGGAGTGAAAACCCAGACTACAGTCTCAAAGCCCCTCAAATGAAAGGACCTCATCCATTAGCTTGGATCAGTGGTCATCCTCGGTAGATTAGCCACAAGAGGAGCTGTGTAACATGCTTTAGGGGTACATCAGCCAGACAGAGTGCTCACAGCACAGCAGTGTGTAAATGGAGAAGCCAGACTAATACTGACAATAGCTATGGCTATCCTCAGGGAGGATAGTCCTGAGCTATGCTTAGGCAGGAAAGGATTACCATGACACTGTGGTTGTGCCAGGGTAAGTGCTTTCCCCGTCATTCTTAAGGTGTGGGACGCCAGTTCTGTATCACACCCCTTCAGAGTCCATTACATCTGGTTTTGGTTTTATCAAATCCATGATGCCTTTGTTGCCACCACTCCGGTCATATAGTGGTGGCTATCAAGTCACCAATGCACGGCTGTAGCAAGGAATTCTGTATCTCAGGAGATGCATCTGCAACTCATTCCTAGGCAGTCATCTGATGCCGCTAGATTATATAATGAATTTAAATCTGCCAAGAGCGAACAAGAATCCTATAACAAAAGTAGAAACCTGTTTCACATACTAGATCAAAACAGGCACGGATGATGGAAAGAAACTGTTTCTAAACTGAACTTCACACATTCCAGTTGCGAAGCTTGGCAGACTGTCAAGAGACTGAGTGGAGACTCTGGTCTGGGAAAAAGGAGTACCCTGTCACAGCAAACTCCACAGCATCACAGCTGGTAGCCAATGGCACAGACCCGTAATTGAAATAAGGCTTTCAGTCATGCATTAAAAATGATGGTTTCTGAGACGGCAGATTCCAAATGTCAGCAGGAACCTGATGGCTTCTTTCACTTGCCCAGGCTCAGACTAGCTCTTCATCAACAGTACATGACTTTTGGGTTCAGCAGTTAAACAATCAGCAAAAGTTGATATGCTGCGATTTATGAACCATTATATTCCACACTGCAGATCCCAAGCATGCAAGGACAGGCAAGGATTATAGCTCTTCCTGAGGCAGGGAAACCAGTGACAAACAGGAGGAGCTTCTGACCTGCTTCTTGGCTGTGCACTGCCCCACAGCTTTATGGGGAAGCTAATTCTTATGTGGAACAAGGCTCCATGCCACTACAGAGGGGATGGTGTTTAACCGAAGATCTGAAGAGTAAATCCTTAGCCGGGAAGAAAGTAGTTGGTGCTGTACTTACTCATCTCCCATCAGTTTAGGATATCATGTAGTATGAGTAACTGACTGCAATCTACTTATTTTCCATCAGCTTCTCCTGAAACAGATGCACAAGTGATGCTTCATTCTGCAAACTGAGTAAGATGCGCTGTATAGTGGCCTCCTACACATTTTATCTCCACTCCTAACTTCTTGGATATTTATATATGTATGTATTTATCTGTATATCTATACGCATGTTCATAAGTTTTATATATGCTGCATGTATGTTAATGACATGCACTGCGAATTCTGGAATGATTTTTTGTGCCATCAGAAGGCATCTAAAATGTAATGGATATACCTTGAGCATTTTGTTCCAACAGAGAGGAGCCATCTTCAGTAAGACCAGAACAGTAGTGAATATATTTTTGATGCTGGTCTCTTTCCAAGCACTGGACCTTTTTAGTGAGTTATCCCATATTTGGGAATAGCACTGAACTTGAAATCACTGGTGGGCCTTCTCTGGAGCAACTGCAAATGAAACTGGCTTTTGACTCTGCCTTGAACTCTTGGGAACCTTTGGACCATTTGGATGCCGGTACCCAGATACTGGCTCTGATTGTTGATAATGCTCTGGGCTCTGTAATATAGTTGCTGTATTTATCATTTTGGTGTAGCGTTGGACTCAGCCACTGATCTTACTAGCATCTGTTCGAACGTCTGTGTTCTGCATATGATAAAAGAGGGGGTGAAAGAGTCTAGGGTCAAACCACAGATCTGCTAGTTTTCTCCATGTGCAGAGCTCCAGCTTCTCAGCACCATTTGGGAGGAGGACTTGCAGACTACAGGATAACAGTGCTGCTGGCCTCTTGCTATGTTGTCTTTGCCAAAAAAGAAAAAAAAAAATCCTTGCAAAATACACATAGTGGTGAGAAAGAGATTCCAAATGCTGAGGAGCTTGTTGCTGTAGCTGCCCCCTTGCCTATTGAAATGTAAAGCTCAGCAGAGTCAGAAACGAAATCTGACTCTGAGTTGTTTTAACCATGAACCATTTCTTTCTATGGAGCCGTGCAACAGACTGGAACTCAGGCAGTAAAAAAGTGCCTGCATTGCCACCCACCAGATGTCTAGAAGGTGGTCTACTACACTCACATTCACTGAATTAATAAGACTCCTATACTTACAAAATTCAGATATTGATGTCTGACTTCTGCATACAAGCAACCAACACTTCAGTGCGGCTCCTTCTTATGGATTTTATAACCAAGTCCTAATTTCTGCTTGATCCTCTTCAAAAATCTACRTTGAATCAAGTACAAATCAGAATATTTAACTGGCAGAATACCCACACGTAAAAATGAAGGAATAATCAGTGGTGCAAACAGAAACACAGACAATGCATATGATTTTAGTGATTAATATGTTGCAGCTATTTTAAACTCAAAAGACCAAATGTGTACTATTTTCCCCATTTGTAGTATATGAGAAAATCCAGATTCTATGCACTTCAATTTTCATCTGTTTCATATGAAGCAACTATTCCTTTATATTTAGTGTCCAGTCCACTTGCATTTCTCACATAATGGTAAAAGTAAGGCTAAGATTTTCAGTAACTGAATGTCACTTCTGGAGCCTGAACCTTCAGTCTTGTCTCAAACTATGTCCCATTACAACTAAGATAATGAAGTGTCTGAGAAGTGATGGATCAATCCCTTAACTGTTCAAATAAAAACTGTATTTTTTCTATTGCACTTGTGAAAAAAAGTCTCAAAACAGATTTTGTGCTATTTAAAAGTTGCCAAACCAATTTCTTTTAAACTTAATTAAAGAAAATCATGATTTGCATCTTACTGGGGCATTTGTATTGGGACACCCACTGGGAATGAAGTTCCATGTCCAGAATATAAGCCCTTAAAAATATGGGCGCATAATGGAAGAATTGATACATCTTTAATGATGACAGTGCCAAGGTAATAAAACCTAACACCACAATGTTACCACTTTATACCAAAAATATACAGAAATAAACAAATAGAACATGTTGAGAAATTATACATCAACTCTGTTAAACATTTTAAAGGGTAATAAAAATGCCTTTGGCCCATTAAATGTACTCTACTGACTATATGAACCAGTGCCAAAAAGTATCAAAGCTTTTACAAAGAAAAAGAAATAAAAGGAAAAGGTCCAAGAACCTGGTAGTGTACGTCCTCACTGAATAGTTAAATGAATGTGCTGGGCATAACCCAGGAAAAAGTATACAGGCCGTTTCATCTTACAGAAACCCATGCGCACACATATATACATGTACATAATATGTATATATATTTACACCCACAAGCATACTTGATATGGGAGTTAGAACCCATGTGATAATTTGGCAGGGATATGATACAATCAATTAGCATTCTGCCCGTATCTATTCAATAACGTAATTCTTCTGACTTTCTCTAAAATTTAAAACTTCAGACTACATTCTAATGTTACTTTAAGAAACCTGAATCACCTATAAAAAAGTCTCTTTCCTTTTCTCGATTATTTTCACCTCTAGCACTTGAGCAAGTTTCTGTCCACAGGCAGATGCAAAGGAGCATCTCACAGTCCCAAAAACAGCTGCTTCTGAGCACTGAAAAGTCCTGGGACATGGATTTTTTTCCAGTTCAGCAAATGACAGAGATCAAACTTAAAAACAAGTATTTCATATTTTATCTCAGAACTAATTTATAGCTAAAAAAAATTGACATGTATTACTCCATCTGTATTAACACGTATTTCTCCATTTTTTGCGCAGTGAACTCTTAAGGTGAAATCCTAATCCCAGAATCAACCATTAAAATGACACCTATTGCAGATTCTTTCTCAAAAGTAAACTTTATACCTAGTGCTACCATCGATTCCAGGCTCTGTTCTATACCTAAACCTGAGTCTACCTCTTTCTAAATCTAACACTTTTGGTTTTAATACTATACATAGGTCTAGTTGCAGTAATGCACACTTCAAACCTTTTGAATGTATTATTTGCTCTGCTATCTCTTTATGTGGCCAGAAGAGACAGGACAGGCCCTGAACATGAAATAATTATAGGAAAACAGAAAGAATCCAAGTTATTCTTTCCTTCAAGCTTCCTCGTCCATCTTCTCTGCTTCACATCTTCCTTGTAAAGATTGTTAATCTTTTAGCAAAATTTCACATGCTCTACTAAATGCCAACAACAGCCCACAATACGCCAACCTCTCTGCCACATTTGAATTGCAGTCCATTGGATTTAACCTCTCGGAGGATGACAAGGGGCTCTTCTGTCATGTTATTCTCAAGTCAGCTGGCTTTTTAAGGACTCAAAAGACATAAAGTATCTCCTGGAGTCACTCTGACTCTTCCTTAGTTTGGATCCTTTTAGTATCAGTATCATAAAATAAATCAGTATCATGAAATAAGAGGATTTGGGTAGCTCTGTGCAGGTGAAGGGGAAATTGATGACTTGCTTGGAAAAATCCAAAGGCAAAAGAAATGCAGATGAAGATTTTCACTTTGCTATTTGAAACAACCACAAAAGGTTGGGAAGTCAGTAGACTGGGATTACTCCAGCAACCGTATACACTCACCTCTTTGTACAAGAAGGGTAATTTAATCTATTTACAGTGACTTCTACCGTGACCTCTGGAAGGTGTCACAATAAACTCAGAATGGATCTATGAAAAACATGTTTGAAAAATTCATAGCTTACCAGACGACAAAAAGTTTGGCTTCCTGTTTGAACCAGATGGAAGAGATTTCACATAAAGCCCATGTAGTTTCATTTTCTTGTGTTCAAACCCAAAACAGCTGAGGTCTAAGTGGCTTTGAATCACTAAATACTCGGATGATTTTTCCCTTTACCTAATTTCATTTTTCCCTTGCTGTTGAATTTACTCATCTTTCAGCTGCTAAGCTAATATGTGGCACATTACCTTTGTGGAGTTTTCCTGTGAACATTACTATGTAGGGCTGCAGTCAGGTTAAAACAAGATGTATGCACAGAAGGATATAGAGCCTCTTCCCTATGCTTATTCTAACAGCTTTGGCCAATTGAAATAATATTTTACTGAAGAGTTTGAAATATTATGAATGGCACAAGCATAAGATTTCAGATTCAGTCTCTTCTACATCCATTTTTCTTCAGATATATTATTGGAAACGTGTAAGTAATAATAACACAAGGTAGCTGACAGAAAAAAAATCCTATAATAAGGATTAGCAGCACAGATATATTCTTATCAGCCAAACCAAGAATAAGAATAAATAAAGACATGAGTAAGAATTTAATAGAGAACATTTGGCAGCTGGCATAAATCATAGGTGGGATGAATGAGGTGGTCGCAGAATTATTCCAGATCGGCCCTTCTGCTTTAGCAATAACTGCAGAGCCTATAACGTTGATCCTGCATAGAGTATTATCAACAATACGTGTAGGTCAACCTGCTAAGCTAATATAGTTCACTCTATCCTGTTACTTCATTTGCCAAGCTACTCAGTCATTAACTGCTCTTGTGTTTCGTCATTTATTTAACTTCCACATTTTGTAATATTTTCATTCACACCTAAAATCATAGAAGGCTATTAATGAAATGGAAGGTGGTTTGATATGATATTTTCAGCAACATTTCCTGGAAAGTGTGTAAAATTATATATGAATCCAGTTAAGTCCTTGCTTTCCATCAGGAAAAGCATTTCTTGCACACAATCACAAACGCACAACATTTTGTCTGAAAGCATGAAATAAAAATCACCCTTCTTTGTCTGCTTGATGGGATCATGGGATAATTCAGTTTGGAAGGGACCTGGGGAGGTATCTAGCCTAACCTCCTGCTCCAAGTGGAGTCACACCACGTTGCTCAGGGCTTCATTCAGTCTCAAAAACCTTCAAGAATGGAGACTACACAACCTCTCTGGGCAACCCAATATCCCAATAAGATAGAAATTCTTTAAATACAGTGCAATAAATCTCATGAGCAAACCCACAAGATGCACTCTTTTTAAGATGTATATCCTCTTACTACATTTTCTCAAAAGCCAGAGAATTAAAAAAACCTGAAAAACATTCCCATCTCAGGTCTTCTATTTCCTTTTTTTCACCCACTTAATTTTTCATTAGTTGAACTCTATAAAAATTATCAATGTGAGGCTTTTCTTATTTATGATCCAAAACACAYGTGTTTGAAAATGAGTAGGTTTTTTTTCAAATCCAAGATTTTTCTCTCATCAGTTGGATGTGAACTTACCTGAAACCCCTGGGACTGCATACACTGGTTCCAGACAGACCTCTATTTGTCCACAGCGTGTGTCATAGCAATAATAATAGCACCAACCTGGAGTCTGTGCCGAGATTGCTGACCTTCCTGTGGCCAACTGTAAATGAATACAAATGCTCAGCTGAAGTTTCCAGTATTCTCGCGAGCAAAGCTCAGCTAGACCATTTGGTCAACCACGATTGTTCTGATGTTACCAAAAAGATCACATATTGATTTCAACTCTTTCTGCTATAGCAGACTTAGTCATCTATAGCAGTTTTAAACAGCCTGTGATAGTTCTTTCAGTTTCTCCCCARTGATGGTAGAAAAAGGCCCTGAGCAGGGCCATGAAACTTCTGCTGGGTTGCAGGGAAGTTTGTAGGAAAGGTCTTGCTAGTTGGCTATTTTTATTTTCTGGCATCATTAGATGTCTGGAAAAATGCCCTGAAAAATTGAGTCCAGGCACATTGACTTCAGAAATTGTTATATATTAACCAGAAATTTCCTCTTTCCCCACCTACTTTTAAAATTTTTAACAGTGGAATATATTGAAACATGCAGAGAACTGTAAAACAGCCAAGTGGACTTACATAAAACTCACTGAARTGATCCACTTCTGCAGTGGAATAAATCAGAGGAAATATCAGGTAGGAAAGAGGATATCCAAAGAAAGTGACTGCAAACCGCTAGTTAAAATGGAAGTGTGATATCCCTTTCAATTCCCATTTCTCTATTCTCAAGTAGCCAACGACATTTTCTAAATAAAGAACTTTTTCTCTGTTAATTGGTTTGCTTTCAGAAAACTCCTGTCAAATCCATTTTACTTTCCATTCTCTATAGAAAAAAAAAAAAAAATTATCCTTTCCCTTGGACCAGCACAGGATGTTTGCAGGCTGATCACTTCAAGGGCRCGTTTGTCCTTTGATGTTGCATGCAAATGCAGTCACTTCAAGTTGGCTAATGAGCATCTCCTGGGAGATGTGACAAGCGTTGAAACGCGTATGACAAACCTCATTCTTCCGCCAGATCGCTGCCCCCTGCATTTTATAGCCCGACATCTTTTGTCTGTGGGGAGGAAGGAAGCGGAGTGCCTCAAAGATGAGGGCAAGGTTGGAAACTGCCATCAGAGCCCAAACGCGCTGGCATCTGTTACAAGTACAGGGAGTTGAAATGATATTTCTGAGAACTCCCATTACTGTTTATAACTATGTATTCCAAGAAAACTCCCAATATAGTAGCCATCGTGAACAAAGACTGCAGGCTATAAGCAACAGATGAGCTAACCTTTCTGCCTTTTGGGGCATATTTTCTTTGGCCTGGAGCTGCAGGCAGGGACAGCTGCCCCGGTGCAAGGTGTGGGAGGCACTGGCGGGCGCAGGGGGTGGAGGGCTGGCTCCTGCCCTGCCTCCGCAGCCGAGGATGCAGCCGAGAGAACAGGACTGAGATGTGCATCAGTGAAACAGCAGTTGTAACAGGGCTTCTCCCATCCGCCCCGCTTTCATACTTCGTAATGCTCGGTGAGGGTGGGAACGCACCGGTAATACAACGGACAAGGTTTTGGCTTCAGCTTCCGCTGCCCAGGCAGGCTGTGGTAAGGAGATCCAAAATTCAAAATTTAAGGGAGCAGACATGCTCCTTTTTGGCTCCTTTTCTGCCAAGGACTGGCAGACAGGGAGCCCCAGGACTTGCCGCRCACATCCCAACCACCTCTCTTGTTCCAGCTTCTCAATTTTAGTGTTTCAGAAAAAAAAAAACCCAAACCAGTCCTAGCCCTGCTGACAATCCCAGCGCCCAGCAAGCAAGCAGTGCAGCAATCACTTTAACTGCTTCCCGCAAAATACCCTCAGAGCTCGAGTTCTGGCTTCACTGGCATTTGACTAATCATATCRAAGTCCTTACCTACACTTTTGTTCCTATTTTTATTTCCTGCTGTAATATTAGCTTCAGATTTCACTGTTTTGTTTATTTTTTAATTAAAGACTTTGACATTTCGAAGCCATTTTATATTTCCTATCCTGGCAATATTCAAAGAAGGACTACACAGATGGGCAAATAATCATATCAAGATCTGAGGTAACGCTTCCCTTCATCTCGGTCCACTTGGGTGAACTCACACCACATGCCAGCGTGAACTATTCTTGTAACAAGGGCTGTAAATCCCTGCTGAAACTTATTTAGGAAAGGTAATTTTGGCTATGCATAAGTGCCATACATTAAATACATTACAGGTGAAAACTGCTGGGAAGGGSTCTGACATTTATAAGTTACACAGACGGTATATATTACAGAGGCTCCAAATTCTGTAAGAATGTAATAGAATATAATGTTATATAGCAATTTTACCTGCAGTCTCTTCAAAAAGAAAGAATCACCAAACCCCTTTCAATTCTGTGGCTCTTTTTTTTTTTTTTTTTTAAAAAGTCTCCAGCCTTTACAATTAAATTATTTCACTTCAGTTCTTCTTAGGTATTCCCTGTGCACTGTAACGCTATCTCGTTATTGAAGAGGAGTTTGGAAGGCTTGGACAGCATCTGTAATGCGAGCTGTGTAACGATGCAAACATTTACTGTCTCCTCTCCCTTTTACAGAGCACCGCGAGCGTCTTCCTTGTGCCCCTCCCGGGGGCGGGAAAGCCGGGAGCCCGGCAAAACAGCAAAGGCAGCCTGAACCACCCGTCAAATGCAAGCGTGCAAAAAATGTGACGGGGCTGATCCTACCTTGGGTGGACATGAATTAGGAACCACAGCTACAGAACCTGGTTTCTTTGCAGATATCCATGTCCTTCTTTGCCTTATTGCAAAGATTTTATTCCAAAGTTATCCCAGCAACCTCTGGGATATCTGGTTTGTTAGAGCTATTTGCCACTGAATTAAATTCCTCTGTAAACCTTTTATTTCTTATTGTGCTCTGGTGTATTGGGAGCAYCTGAGACTCACTTGTAAAACTGCAGGCGATGCGTTTCTTGCACACGGTGTAATTCTCACAYGGGGTTTTAAACGTTAAAGCCAACTCTCCCACATGAAGGTGGTCTATCAGCTGTAATTCCCGACAGGTAAATGGCTGCTTGGCACTATCTGCGTACAACTTGTTTTGACATTTTGTTGGACTGATTTCCACGGCGTTGCTTTTGGCTACTCCATGGCACTGCAGAAGGGAAACCACTTCTGCCATGGGCAAATCAACGAACAAAGCCAAGGATGCGATGCACGGAAACACTCTCCAACACGAGCGGGGAAACTCTGACAAAACACAAGGTGCTTTAAAATATCCCCTAGAAAAACGGCAGCTGCTTTCTCACAAGAAGGTGCAGCGGTTACCAGTTGCAGCCATCTAGGCCAAGCCCAGTGGCAATTGCCACTGAGCCCTGCGGAGCCCCGCACCGCCGGGGCACGGTTCCCCTCTTGGCTGCTGTATCTGCACCAGACTCCAACCTACCAGCTTCAGATGGCCTCTTTTCTCTTTACAGCATCTATAAATATCTATTTCCTCCTCTAGTTCCAGCATAAATCTTCTCCCTTAGTCCGTATCTGCCCAATTCTGGATCAGTGACATATTTTAGGTTTGACATCTTAGACCTCCATGCAACAAGAACTGAGAGGTCAAKGCTGTTGACTTGAGGATAGCTTTGTTACACCACAGGGCGCACGGCATGTAGATACAGACCTGGGAAGCAGCAGATAGCACAGTGCCTTTGACCGCAGCTATTTTTAGCTATGCAAACATGTAACGTGTCAAATAGTAAATATGTCACTGGTCCAGAATTAAAAATTGCTACTGCTGGCTCTTAGGCAGCCATAACTTTCAGGAGAAGATTCATACTTGAACTAGACTCACRTAAGTAATTGCACTGATTCAAGATCACTTAAACTTGTTACCTGCCACAAATTCAGCCATGCGGAGTAATAATAATGTTGTGAATCATTTTGATAAAACCCACCCTCTRCATAAAATGACAAATGTGAGCAGCTTAGAAAGTGTGCATATTGTCTGGGTCTGCAAGAGAGAGTAGTAGCCTGCTCAATTTCAAAACAATAATAATTTWAAAAAAAGGCTAGGAATACAAACATTGATAAACTTGCCCTACAAATATTATTGTAAACAKGTCTGTGACAGACTGCTTGAAGACAAAGCCTAATAAAGCACTTATTATTACAAGGGGAATTCTTACATGTTTAAGACGAAGCATGTACTTCAGGGCTTTGCGGGTTCCAGGCACTGAATATTGTGTTCACAACAAGCGTTGTGCTACCTGCAGTCTCTGCCTTATTCCAATCGGCATTTCCCTGGGTCCAGATCCCAGGTCAAAAGGCTGTACAGATTGCTGTAACGGAGCTCATCCGTCCAGAGCCAATGGCCAAGAATGAGAGAAGGGCTGCAGGTTGYGTTTTCTGTTCACTGTCTTTATGATTGAGAGCGTAAGGTTTTCTATTCTTTGCATACATCTGCATAGTATTATCCATATGACAACCATAACAAAAGAAAGATAATTAAAACCAGTCTGATTGGAATTAATACAAAATAAACAGTTTGCTTAATATCTCTGGCTAATTTATCTTATGAGAAAAGTGAAGCTAATGCTTCCAYCTAAGCTGTGGGGGGAAAAAATTAGAAAAAAAAAGCAAAATATTTAGCTTACCTCACCTGAAAGCAATCTTCTCTTTGATCCTGTTTTGCTTGAACTGYCAGCACCACTTTTTCTCCAGTATCATCAATTCCTTCTCCGTCTCTATTTGCTCTCTTCATGCATCTCCTGTGGCCAACTGTTAAGAGTCTAGTAACATACCAGGATGATTTTTATCAAATTAACTGGGAAAGTATTTAAGTCCTTACTTAGAATTTCCATTTGCAAGAAAGGCTGTGCAGTTAGCCTCTGCTTCAGGTGTACAAGTTTTGCTCTAGCTTTTTGTGTCCATGTCTAGTGTACCAAGTCTTTAACTTAAACATGAATATTTGAATTGAGCTTGCGCAAAATCTCTGGTAGAATTTAAAGTAACTTCATTTCTGCTCATTAGAGGAGCTCGACATGCCCTTTTATTAATCTCTTCCTATCTAGAGCAAACTGACACTCGAAGCCCTTTTCCTCATCTGCCGTTTGCTGCATGATCTATTCCTAGGGGGGGAAAATTAAGAGGATGCTCAGTATATCTTTCACTATAGAGGCCTTCATTTCTGTAACTGCATGCACACACACACAAGCCATATAGACATTGCACTGGTCGGGTCATATATTGACTGCTGTGCTTGGCCTTTGTCTACTAATAGATCTTCCCTTGGATTTATTTTTGCACTCCAAACCTCTGAACAGTTTGAGCTTTGAACCCGACCAGAGCATTGATATAAACACCACACCAGCGTGTGCCTTTGATGTACAGATTATATTCCATTAAAAGAACATCAGTAAGGTTGAAAAGTCAAGGACTCCAAAGTTAGGAAGCAGATAGTGCTGATTCAGTCCTCTTCAGATACAACCTTTGATTACCTGACTGTATGCTCTGGTTTCCATAGGAATCCACTCTTGTTCGGTACAGCTCAATGCAATCAAATGAGAGCACCTCCTAAAGGTAGCATCCCCACTCCCCTCATGGCATGTTTTGGCTGAGATGCAGATCCTAATTTTCAATGATACTGGGACTCAGATGAACAACCCCTCAGAAAGCTGATGAATCAGAAGCAAAATTTATTTCCATTAATTTTTTTTTTAAGTTATTATTTGTAAACATCGAACTATGTATAATAAGAAAGAGAAAACAGCCTTTACCATGGGGCGTGTTCGGCTCATCTAACACAATCACATTACCAAGTTCATTTCTGAATAACAGAGAACACACCGATGGCTAAATACTTGGGTAGGTTTTTTTTCCATTTCCTCTATGATTAAATACACTTCTCTGGGCTAAGCTGTCTTTCACCCCCAAACACTGAAAACATTGCAGGTTCATCCCGTGTGCTCTTCGGGGCACCATCCCTACGCTGCCTCCTGAGAGCCAGGAGACAGGCCCCAGGAGAAAGAAACCTGGACGAGGAGGGAAAAGCAGAAGCTCCTGGCGGCTTCCTCCATCTGTGGTCCAGGGCACCAGCCTGGCCAAGGCAGGGGATGCCCAGGACTGCGAGAGGTGAGGCGTTTCACTCCTCCAGCATCCTCATGGACCAGCCACTGCTCCATCGAATCGTAGCTGGTACCTAGCAACCCGCAGCCATTTCAAACAGCAGCTGGGGCAGGTAGCCAGCAGCACTGCTGCCAGCCGCAGCACAAGCCGCCTCATGGCAGACGGACCGCAGTTGTTCTGACTCCCCCATCCCTGCCTGCCAGCTGCAAATACTGCTGGAGGTGGTAGCAGGCGGGAAGGGAAGGGCTGGGGAGCTCTTCCAGATGGACAGGAACTCCAAACAAGGCAGCACTGACAAAAATGACAAAGCGGGGTATCAGAGTGCGGATTAGCTCTGCGGATCCTCACGCAGTTATTCATCTCCGGCTGACATGGAGGAKGATATGAAATCTATGCACTGGGGTAGTGCTGGACAAGGTACATAATCCACGGACCAGAAGGAGCAATGGATTTGTTTAACTGTGAGCCACAGCAAAGAGCTTCCAGAAATTTGTCAGCTCTCAGAGCAGCGGGATGCCCCTCCCACTGGGGCACGGGTTAGCTCAGACGCCCAGTACTCCCTCGCGCAGCATTTTAAACAGCATGTGGAGAACAGCAGCTCCAACTTTGCACACAGCAATAGATAAAAATCTTAATTTTAACAATTAGATGAGGTTTTCCAGTCCATTTCATCCTCTGCGAGTTAGGGTACTGCACAAGTGCTGCAGCAGCCCGAGGTGCATTTCCCACTCACAGACCCATGGAGCTGCTCTGCAAAATCTCCACGTGGACTTTAGCAGAGATGGCCAAGCCAGGAGCTGGAAGAAGTTCAGAGAAGCAAAGCCCTAGGGGAATTTGAGATAGGGCTGCTGCCTACAGACAGCACAGGATGGGACGGTATAATCTGAAGTAGCAGACGGCACTGGTAATGTTAAACCACTCTCGCTTCAGCCTCTGGGTAGCCCAGGATCAGCCGATGACAAAAAAGGATTTGTTTGTGCTCCCAAGCACATTGTAAAGATGAAAAAGCTATTTGACCTCAAAGAAAAAAGCTGGCAGAAGGAAAATGCGCACAATTTGGTGATGAATAGAAATGTAGAATAGGGAGGGGAGAAGAGTCCGCTCCCATGAGGCTGCAAGGTCTGCGTCCCCATTAGGAGCATCCTCAGCTCCTGCCTGCTGTTTTACCTTGCCCTCCCCAAATCATCCCCCTTTTTCAGACCATGCTTTCATCAATATCTGACAAGAAACAACTGACAAAATGGTGTGACTCACAGAAGCTCTTGCCCTTTTTCTAAACACCGAACTGTTTCCTACTGTCACCTCCCCTTTCCTCCCGTCACCGTGCCCCATCTCCTGGCCTCTGCTGCAGCTCACTTTTCCCTTCTGTCTCTACGGTGACTGAATGCACAACTAAAAATTGCTGCCCAGCACGCCTTTTCTCCCTTCCAGGAGTAAGACAGGAGCTTACCATATATCATGGGAAGACATGAAGGACAGAATAGAAAACACCATTACTGTTTGAAGAAACTAATTTGGAGTGCCAATTTCCATCCCGGTTGATTTTGCAAACCACTGCCAGGAAGAAGTTGGAGCCTTCTCTCAACATCCTCCCTGAAAACCAAATAATTTATTACGTTAACTCATACACATATTGATAGAGTAGGCTCACACTTGCACTCAACAGTGATTAGCCCTGAACTTAAATTAATTTTAAAATCTAACCTATACATAAGCCTCCAAAGATGTATTTTTGACTCTCTGGATGTGGAAGAGCAAAGGCTCAGTGTCACCAGGGTGCTGCTGGGCGAAGGGATGGGAGATGAACAGGAGAAAGGCAGCAAGCAGGGGCATTTGTTGGGACGAACTGGCCTGGCTGGCTGCTTCTGCCAAGATCTCTGCAGCGGCAGGACCTATCGAAGGAAAGGAGCTGGAGTCTGGATGCAGGTGGTAATCCACAGCTCCCATATATTGATTTTCATTTAACTGTTTGCACCCTTTGTGTAGCAGAGCTACGATTACCACATCTATCCCATCACATTCCAAATTACGACTCCTGGTTTCACGGTAGTACCATAACATCGTCTAACTAGCGATCCAATGCTTCCACAATACACCACAGTCCTTGAATGCTAATTGTCATTGAGCAGAAAAATACAAGATTCTCCTGCTACAATCGTGTAACTGCCTAGAAGATGAATATGGTATTCGGAAACCTATGCCAAAGCTCTAGAGACCTTGTAAAAGACAAACTTTAAGCAAGAAAATATGCTATCGCTGTTTTTTTGGGAAAGTATCATAGACTTCATCAGAGCATCCTCAGAAACTGATCTCCACCAAGACACCACAGACATCCACTTGGAATAAATAGAAAAGGAAAGCATAAAAAAAAACCATCTCTCCAAATTTTGCAGAGGGAGCTTCTAGCCAACTATGAGACGTGTTCTATTAAAAGTGGGGAAAAAACATTTGATTAGCCACATACTTGGGAAAATACATAAATAAATAAGGAAGAATACGCAAGATTTAAAGACAAATTTGCAGCCTTGTTGTAGTGTCATTTTACTTCCATTGATATACACTGAATTATTTGAGAGAAAGCCCAACCTATTTGCTTCTCCAGATACCACTGGTCAGAATTTCCCAGTAATCCTCTACTGATTGTCAGTGGGTACTACACGGGGAAAAAAGTCACACAGCAGATTAACTTCACTGGGGTTGTTTAAAGCAAGTGTAAGTCCAAGATTGGACCCTAGGTGCCGTAAATATTAAGTTGCTCTATTTTATACCCTACCTGCCTCCAACAGGCACAGGCTGAGAACATACGAAGAAAAGCAGGCCCTATATTAAAAAAAAAAAAAAAAAAAAAAGTCCTGCCCTATAAAATGTAATTTATTCTTTGCACACAGCAGGAGAGGGTAAGTGATTGCTTTATGTGTCATGATCAACAGTTCCAATACTGGAAGTGAATTTAAAAAAAAGATATACTCCAGTAATTTTTGAGAGATCTGAATAATTCTCAATCCACTCTTAAAGGACACTTTGAAGGGTTTACATAATTTGGAGAAATGCTGCTAGGACAACATGAATGGCGAGAAAAGCTGAAGAACTCTGATGAGGGTAAAACCTGCAGAGAGTATCTCAACTTAGTGCAAATACCAATAGTCCATCTTTCATGCAGAGCCAAATTATTTATGAATTTAGCATCCTTTTTACTCTCAGAGAATATTGATCCAAGCACAAGATGAGTACAAAAATTTTACGTTCTATTTGAGTGGAAGTGTGTAAAAATTCAATTAAATTACATTGAATCAGCAAGGTGCTAGAGTAGACAGATTAGTATCAGGGAAAGATTTTCACTTTCTTACCTAAGCTGTCATGGTTTGTCCAGAGACACTGAATATCTGAGATTTGAGAAATGAAATACACTGTTAGGAAGCAGTGTTATTTCTTGAGTGATGCTCCTGTCTCTGGGTAGCATGGTACTCAATTGTTTTGTCATCTACCAAACGAGAGCATTCCTTCAAGTAGATTTGTGACACTTAATGGAAATCCTGCTAAAACCAAGGACCCAGATCCTTAGTTTAATTCTGATCTCACTCATTGGGCAAATGTTAGCATAAAATTAATGTAGCTTTGATACCACTCATTTTTAATTTGGAGGGGAATAAGTTGAAATCAGTGATAACCTGCTTAGGTTATCAATGATTTTGGCCCTACGCTTGTTTTCATGTGTTTCCCTTTTGCTTGATGGATTTCAAGGGAAAGAAAGAGTTTATGTGGGATATAATTACCACTTTGGTCTAGTATCTGGAGTTATTTTTCCAGCGGAAACTTCTGGGTGGGAAAACTTGACACTTTGGAAAGTGTGCTAAAATTTAGTGCAAGTTTATATTTACCGAAGGAACATTTGACATTTCATTGATGCATCACAAAGAGAAATAAGGGACACACCTGACAGGATTATCTTGTACTGAAATACTTTAAAACACACAACGGCACTGCCCAGCAGTAAGAAAAAGCGCAGCGAAGGCATGAGTACTGAAAAGGAAATAACTGTGATCCTATGGAAAGTGTGAATGTTACTCAGAGCACAATGACACAATCCTTAGTTTCACAGCATAGGAGAAACCTTTTAAAACATACCCAAAATCTTTTTAAAGAGTTTAAGGTATTTCCCGTGCAAATACAAAAGCGCTTTTTTACAGCTTGCATACCTTACCATTTTAAATATTTTTGACAAAAATCTTATGGAAAATATTTTTCCAAATCAGCCATGTGTAAATTTTAGCATGGTGATTTTAAATTTCTTTAGAGACATTTTTGCTTGCACTCCATCTTATTATAATGTGCCATTCTGACACAAGTAAAACTTTCATGAGACCCCTAAAAACAGACAGTGGTTTTCTATCCCCAAACTGCCATACATGCGCTAGATTTGGGCTTATCAGATGTGAATACTTTGCCCTGTTTTTTCAGTCATCAACACAAGTTTCCTATCTATGCCAGCCTCAACTTTCATGGCAAATGATAATGAAAAAGACCTTTAGGCAAAGCAGTAAAGAGCAATATAAAAGCTCATTATAAGCCCAATTCATAAAATTACAAGCTGTAGTGTGCAGTATGCACGAGTAAAACTGAAAACCAAGTTCAAGCATACCAAACGAGATTATAAACTAGCTGTTGTTTTTCTGTCTGGGAAAAGCAATTCTTTAATGAGCTTGGAAACACAGCTAAATATTTTCTTTCATAAATTCAAGAAAAAGGCATACCACTTTTGAGACTTCTGCTGGGCAGCTTTTTCTCCTCTCTCTTTTCCTCTTTTAAATTTTAAATACTGCACAGGAACCATTTGCTCTGTGAGGTTCCCATAGTTAGGACCAAACCCTTCTCAGAGGAATTTTGGCACCTTATTAATTAGTTGGTTATGAGAAGGAGCTGCACTCTTTCAGTGACTCCTATTTTGCCATCAGTAAAGTGTGATCCCATAATAAATTTCCATCAAGCAAACTATTTCTGGTAATTCCCCCTAATTAACACCAGACTGCTAATAATAAATTAGGCCCTATGTGTTTCTGATATAACCAAGATCTTGTCTGAGCACAAGATATAACCAATGTCCCGAGAAAGTAAAACTCAAACCTAAATTAAGCCTTTGCTGGTAAAAGGATTTATATGCAATTTTGTGAGAAACCCTTTGAAGATCTCATACAGGGCATTTTGACCAGCAAACATTTTGAGTGACAGAGAGATTTGTTCTGTGCTGAGCAGTGAAAGTGGATTTATTGTGAAAACACACCGTTGAGTTTTAAGCCTATAAATCTTACAGTGGATTACAGTGTCTTAATGAATGAATGACAGATCTCTTTTTTTTGTCGGTGCATTTTAATGTTACATGACGTTGTGATTGATAGAAACCAAACCTTTGCCATTAAAACGTCAAATGCAGACTTGATGCCTTTAAAAGTTTGGCTTCTGGAGTTTAATATACTGTTTGCAAATAGACTTGCGTTTGTCTCATTCATAGCCTAAACACTGAAGGGGAGGCAAGTTTTCTGTAAAGTTGCCTCTAAATTTTATAGAGCTGTGTGCAGTGTTTTCCTTTGCTTGTGTAAATAAAGGTAGAAAACAACAGTGCATTTGCTAGTTAAGAGATACTCAGCTAAGGAGAGTCTTACCAGGCTGGTATTATCATGAAGTAATTGGCCATGTTATAGTAGACAGTTAAGTATCCTGTGGTGAAAGTGGAGACTGCTGCGTGCCAAGGCCAAGTACAGTATCAGCTAATGCTTGCCAGAGCAGGCAGTATTTCCTTGAACAGTCTCAACTTAAGAAAAATATTAAACACTTCTTAACAAGCATTGCAAAGTATTCTAGATGGGCGGCAGAATGAAGTAAAGATAGCAAATAGTAATTGGCCAATATTGAGTTTTACATTGTTACATAATCTACAGTGTTCAATACCGTATTTCCATCTTTCATTCCATCTTGAGAAAAGATGGAGAATCAGAGACTCACCGAGGTTGGAAGGGACCTTTGGAGATGAAGGGACCTTGTCTAGTCCAAGGGCTGTGTCCAGTCAGGTTTTGAGTATCTCCAAGGACAGAGAATCATAGAATTGTTTAGGTTGGAAAAGACCTTTAAGATCATCAAGTCCAACTGTTAACCTAGCACTGCCAAGTCCACCACTAAACCATGTCCCTAAGCACCGCATCTACACGTCTTTTAAATACCTCCAGGGATGGTGACTCAACCACTTCCCTGGGCAGCCTGTTCCAATGCTTAACCACTCTTTCAGTAAAGAAATTTTTCCTAATGTCCAATCTAAACCTCCCCTGGCGTAACTTGAGGCCATCTCCTCTTGTCCTATCGCTTGCTACTTGGGAGAAGAGACCGACACCCACCTTGCTACAACCTCCTGTCAGGTAGTTGTAGAGAGCAATAAGGTCTCCCCTCAGCCTCCTCTTCTCCAGACTAAACAACCCCAGTTCCCTCAGCCGCTTCGCATAAGACTTGTGCTCTAGACCCTTCACCAGCTTCACTGCCCTCCTCTGGACACGCTCCAGCACCTCAATGTCTTTCTTGTAGTGAGGGGCCCAAAACTGAACACAGTATCCGAGGTGCGGCCTCACCAGTGCCGAGTACAGGGGGACAATCACTTCCCTACTCCTGCTGGCCGCACTATTTCTGATACAAGCCAGGATGCTGTTGGCCTTCTTGACCACACTGTGGGCTCATATTCAGCCGGCTGTCAACCAACGCCCCCAGGTCCTTTTCCGCCGGGCAGCTTTCCAGCCACTCTTCCCCAAGCCTGTAGCGTTGCATGGGGTTGTTGTGACCCAAGTGCAGGACCCAGCACTTAGCCTTGTTGAATCTATTCATGTGTACAATCATGACTTTCTTTTACTGACTATGATTCAGAAAAAGAAAACATCCAACAACCACAAAACAACTGAGGACAGATAGAGAGTTTGGAGTTTGTGTTGGATTTATTTGTTTTGTTTTTTAATTATAATTAAATTTGCAAATGTGAACAGCCCAAATTTGATGCCAAAGACTATTAAACACAAGCAAGGAAATCACCAGGACTTAGCAGCTGGTGGTTTAGCGTAAAACAATGGAAAAAAAGGAAATTCAAACAAGTAATCTGTGAATTGATGTAGTTCCCCTTCTTACTAGTTTGCAAAGCCACTCATAGGGCTAGAAGATGCGAGTAGCTCCATGAAGAAACAGGTACACAACTGAACAGACAAACACACACTGAACCACAACTCAACTTTTGCTTTTAAGTTTATTGCATTGTTATATTAAGCATTTATATTTACACATAATTCTGAATTATTTAGTTACAATATACTGAAACTGTCATCATGATTCAATTATTCACTTATAAAGACTTTCTACCTTCAAACAGAGTTAAACCCGATTCTCTTACAGGCAGTTTTGGAAGAAAAATAATTACTGACTGAAAATGCATGCAAAAAACTACAGTAGTTAGGTTACTAATATGTCTCTCCTGACTTCCTAACATTCCCTCAAAACATGAATGCTATACATGTGTTGTATGAAAAATAATTGGGAATCTCATGAAATCCCCAAATGATGATGGAACGGTGCTGATTTTTGCTATGTCAAGTCTGCAGTCAAATATACATATGTATATGTGCATATATACGTATGTCTCTCAATGTACATGCATATGTGTGCATGCATAGAGAAGCATATATAAACATACACACATACACACACTCACACCCCAAAAGATTCTAGAGGTAAATATGCAGGCTTACAAATAAAACAAAATACAAAGATACCAGTATGAAATAGTCCTAAACAAAAAAAGGTAATAAATATTCAGTGAGATATATGGCATTATTATAAAGTGCTCTACTAAAATCTCACTTATTAAAATAATGATAAAAATTATGTTCCTTTTAGTTGATTTATATAATTTGGTAGAGCCATTAAATATTCATTATGTATCAGTGACTCTATGCTTCCTTTTAAATTTTAAACAAATAGATAAAAGCAGAAATTAAAAGGCAAAGCAGCTAAATGAAGCAGTACTATTGGAGCCTTTCAGGCTTTTGTCCTCAAATTCATTGACGTCTGCAAAATTTCAAACCCTAGAGCGTATGGATTAAGAAATAGAATTCCAATTAAAATTATGAAACTATGCAAAATTCAATTTGATTTTAAGGACAATGACAAGCTGAAAAGTTTCTATCCTACTTTAAAATAGCGAGGTTTGAATTGCAGAAATTACTGAATGCCTTATCCTGTGCATTCCCATCCTCTTTCCTCACGCATGTGCAATATAGCTCCACTGAAACCTAGTCTCTAGGTCTCATTTCTCCACATTCCACCTAATTTCAGAAGCAACCTGGCTCATATATTACCGTATCTTGTCCAGTCTGCTTCTACCCTTCTGATTTTCAGCCAAACTCACAAAAGGGTACATCTACAAGAGTGTAAACATTTTAAACAGCTTTATGCCATTTCTTCCGTACCACCAGAAGTTAAAAAAAGAAATGTGGTAGTATTGAAGAAAAACAACTTCAGGAAATAAAGTGAAACAGCCCCACAATGTGAACCTGTCTCGCTGAATTAATAAGAAAGCCAAATATCTTTCCATATTTCAGTACAGCAATTTTGGTTTTCTTTCCCCCTCTTTTGTTGATGTTCCTTGTTACATTTGCTTTACTCAACCATGGCAATTTTTTGTGATTTTCCACATGGTTTTATCGATAAACCTGTCCTTTGTATCAGTAAAAAAAAAAACCCAACAACAAACCCAGTAAATGGTTACTTCTAATGTCTACTGGAAAGAGCACTAAAGACTAACAATTCAGCTCTGACATCCCAGTTGAATTAAATAGCATGTAAATTCAGCTTCCTTCAGGAATCTGATCTGGCCCTGGGAGGGCCCCCTTGTCTGTTGTGCAACTCTGCTGGAGTGAAATTCACCCCGTGCAGAGGGTCACCACCTCTTCCCTATCTGCCTACAATTGCTCCATACCACTTAAGCCCTAATTTGAAGTTAAGTGGGACTTAGTTGGTGCACAGGTCTTGTGCTGACTCTCTGTATGGAGGCAAAATTCATATCAGGCCACAGAATTGGCTATGTCTCCTGGCTTGCAGTAAATGCGTAATGACAGCATTGTCTCTTTGCTCCCTTGCAAGAACTGAGAGATACCGAGCTGCCTAACTCAATATTATATTATTCAACAATATATTCCCTACATCTGGAGGAAAAGAGAGAAATAAAACCTAAACTAATAAAAATCATAACAGCTGAGCAAGAAAGTAAGTTTCCAGTACACTACCTGGCACACCACCAATATACATATTCATGAGCTACATGGCAAAGAATGTACTGAGAGAAAAACAATGTCCTCAGTTGCACTTCAGCAGTTTTCCTCATTCAACACCAGAGTCTCACATTCTGGATATAAAACACTGTTACCTGCAGATTCAGTGCAATTTCCCCTTTCCAAGGCACTTAAAACTACCTAAAACCTGAACTGCGAACGTAAGAGTGTAACTCCTTGCTCTCCTCTTTTTAAGACCTGATCTGACATTTCCATCCTGTCAAACACACCTTCACTAGCAGGTTTTTTTGGCCAGTGTTCTGGTAGTACATGAGTTAAGGAAGAGTATCCCATTTCTGTTTTCTTCTAAGTGGCGTCTTCTAAACTATTCTTGTTCACCAGCATAGGCATCGCCCCACTTAACTGCTTTGTAAAAATCTCTGTCCTTTGCAGACCCATCAGAGATTTAACTGCAAAGGCACAGGTACATGTAATTGTGCAGGAGGCTTCATGTATACGAGTATCAGATAAAAATATCAGTTGTTGAACTATATATTCCATGTAATCTTATCTTTGCTTTGAGTTCCTTTTAATGGAGTTTAGCTGCAATACTTCTAGACACACTTTAAAAAACATCAGCGCAATAAAGTGATCTGGATCGCTGAAGCCAATCTCCTTTTATTTGTTGAATAGCAGCAAAACCAAGACTTCTAATATCAGGTATTTATTTTTATAGACATTTCACTTCTCATGCTGAAGCAGATACAAATGTGGTCATAAAATCATGAAACCAATACAGTAATGTGCCAAGTGTAGAGGTAAAGGCACTCCAATTGTTTGGCTTGGGTGCAATTCCCAATTCCTATCTTCTTATGAAGCAAAACCCTAACCAATAAACGCTCTAAAAATTAGTGTACAACCCCTTCTGCAAGTGTCCACATTTCTCTACCATTCTAGAAAATCATATATAAATAATTTTAACCAATTATTGAACACGGACATTTTAACCTTTCTTTCTGCTCAGTACATTTGTTACACAAGATGAGCTCCAAGCATCAGATGTTGATAGAGTGAGCGTGTTTCTTGCACAGTGGCTTGTCCTTCTTGGAGAAGAAAGTCTGACCCTCCAAACTGTCACTACATACCTGAAATGGGATAAAAGAAGAAAAGATCACCCAATTCAGATGGATGAATTACACTGTATATTTTCAGAATGCCGAATCATGGCATTGTTCTATGCACAGATATATTCAAAGAATAAGAATTATTACCTTTTTCTTAGGGATACTCTTTTTGATGTAATACTAATGGCTGATGTAAGCACAACCTTCCTTTCTTTAAGTCAACAGATTCTTAACTGGGAGCAGAGTTAGGTTCAGCATTTTAAAAAAAATATCCAGTCATTAGGATAGGGGCTTTTTTTTTTTTTGGTCATACAATATTAGCAGGTGATACTTTGGCTACAGTGTCTTTATGTCAAAAGCACTCTTGCTACTTTAGAAACGCAGCCCGTTCCTGCATGGCCTTCAACGCTTGTTCCGAGGAAGTAAACGTCAAGGGTTAAATGCTAGTAGACATGGCTGCAATCCAGGCCAACTCCTCTGGACCGGTGCCAAAGGCTCACAATAGCAACACAACTTCCAAATAACTGGGAAAGTGCTTTTTGTTTGGGCTCAGAGCATTGAAAGAGGTTATAGCTGTTAACTCCCATATCGGTCAGGTTAGCGCAAGCACTGCTGCCACGGGTTTGTTTAAAATGTAGACTAGCTTTACTTACTGAGCATACAAAGCAAGTGTCATGCCAAGTGTGGCCCAGCGCTTCAAGAAACCTGTCTCCAGCTTCAATGGGGAATTCACAGCCACGGCACATAGTACCAAA
Source organism: Phoebastria nigripes (assembly GCA_035582835.1). Classification (NCBI taxonomy): domain Eukaryota; kingdom Metazoa; phylum Chordata; class Aves; order Procellariiformes; family Diomedeidae; genus Phoebastria; species Phoebastria nigripes. The sequence continues at coordinate 143,912 of JAYKAV010003153.1, read as the reverse complement.
GAGGGCATAGTAATCTGCAAACAAATACAAACAGATTTTAAAGATGAAGCATAAGCAGAAAAACGAGATTGACCCTTTGAAACCTTTGTGCTTTTCTTTCAATGGCAGTGTGTTTGCTCTTGTCGAGTTTTATAATACTGGGTACACTGAATAAAGAGGTCCTAGATCAAAAGGCTGGGATGCCCTCCTTTCCTCGCTAATTCAGTTCTCATCCCCTTCCTTATCCTTTCAAGTGAGCAATGCTTCCATCTTCCTGGTGTTTCATTTCCTTGAGATCAATAGTGCGCTCAGGGGGGGAAATGCACTCCTTGCAGAGCACCCACGAGGGCTCTACGTGCTCCTTCCCTTCTCTCCGGCTCTGCCTTGAAAGCATACCCTGGCTGTTCACACGACAGACCTCCTCAGAGAGCAACGAACTCCTGCCTATATTCTGGCACAATATTTGCCCCAGACTGCACTACTCAAAATCATGCAATCATTAGGCTTCTGTCCTGAACAGAGTCTAGCAATTTGGATCAAGTCAGAATAGTTTTCTAGTCACTGGAATTTATTACACAGCTTTAAAAAAACCAACCAACCAACCAAMCAAAAAAACCCCAAAAAACCCCAAACCACAAAAAACCCAAACCAAAAACAAACCAGAGGTTTTAGGCAATATATTTATTGCATTTACAAAAAGTATCAGTAGGGTGTCAGGATGGTTATTAGTGACTGGAATCACTGAAGGGTATTTGTACCACCCGTTTTTAGGCACCAGATTGACTTGGTGTCTCTGGAGGCCTCCCTGGAGTCAGCAGAGAAAAGCTCCTCCAGCAGTCTCAGAGAGCAGGGACCAAAACCAAGGGCACCGAACCGTTCATATTCCCCACCGACTGCAGAGCTTGAAAAAGAGAGAGCAGGGCAGACTAGCAGGATAAAATACCTGTATAAAGTTGGGTGGGAGGCACTGACACCCACCCCCAGGCCCACGGTCTTGGTGTGTAAAACTCGCCTCTGTGTGTAGAGCCATATCAGGGGCTACAAGTCACCACAGCCCTCTGCTGCCCACCTGTGCAGACCTGAATTTCACCCCAAGTTGTCTGGTCTTTTCCACTGATTTCAACTCTCAAACACCCCATTCTAAGAAGGAAATGTTTTTTTTCTGCACAGAAGACAACAGCATTAGTGCTATAACACGAGAGAATTTGGGATCAGCACGCTGCCATGCCAAACACATAATGTCATGCAACATTACGTCTTCATAAGATGAACTATAGAGTGACAACCATAACGAAGCTTTGGACTCCATCCTTAACAGTAACACTCTGGCTTTGACAAGGAAGTTAGATGTCAGGGGTTGTTTTCAAGGAGCCTTATAAGGAGTGGCAAGCAGGGTACAAGGAGATTTTGTTTCTCTACTAGATTATACAGATCTGCTGAAGCTCTAGGGCTTACTGCAGCAGAGCCAACAGAGGCTTATCACATGTGCCAAGCCCAAGGGAAGAGTCCTGTTTTGGTTTAGTAAAACAGTGTTTTGTATGATGACCTCAAAAAGCACCATCATAGGAGGCATCTCAGCAGGACGGGGAACACAAGTGCTCTGGAAAGCAAAGCCCTTGATGGCTGCCAGTGGCAAGAAACAGCTTCACCGATTGCCTTCATTAATCCATGCTACTGGCATGAATTTGCAAGTGTTTAAGCAGAAGGAAGACAATAAAAATGTCAAATGGTAGAACACCTCTGACCAAAACCCCTGAAGGACATGGTCTCATGACCATACTGTTTCAGCTTTTTGCATTTGTGTTCATACAGAATCTTCTACTGATATTTTCCTGATCCCAGTAGTTAAAGCCTTTTGTAAGTTGGCCTGTGGTTTGTGTTGATAAGTTTATTGGCTTTTCTTCTGAAGAAAGGGCAGTAGATAAGGCAGAATGAAGGGCATCAGCTTTCTTTTGCTTTTGCATGCTTGAATTGTGATACCACAGAAGCCTTCCAAGGCAGACTTCTCATACAGTCACATATCAATGCTTCCTGCACACAGCATTTTCAAAACTAGGTTACTAACTCTGCACTTAATAAAAAGTTCAAAGTTGTAGATATCTGCACTTTTAATTTAATTTTACCATTGACATCCAAACCCAGAACATTTTGCAGATTAAACCCCCTTAATACTAATAGCTGATGCTGTTATAATTTYAAATACAGATTTAAAATTAGAACCCTTCTTTGCACTAGGAAGAAGGAAAGTTGGCAATGACATTTACTCCTTATTTCTTTAAAATTAGTCATAGACTCTTAACTGCAGCTGGACTGAAAGTCTTTGAAGAATGAATGTATCTCAAATTAACATCTAGTTAGAGAGCCAGAGCCATTACAACGTATCACTGCCAATAACACCTCACAGAATGTGTCTACATTAACTTGTGCTAGCAACTTTCTATCTCAGAAATAAACTTTGCTAGAAGTATAATATTCTTGACATTTTATCTCAGTGTTTCCTGCTCACAGTATAGAAAAGTGCACATTTGTGCACGGAAGTCGTAACCGTAGCATAAATCAATGCACCGCACAACATATGGGTCATTTGGTGGCAGGAACAAGAATTCAATAATAGCAGAACAAACCCGGTCACGAGCTTTCCACCCAAAGGGGAGTTATCGATTCCTCCAGTACTATTTTTGAATCATCAAATGGTTCCAAGATTAGGGGCTTCAGATTGCTTCAGGATGAAATTTCACCGTGCTGTCACACTGRAGGATTCTGCTCATATATCCATTTACTCTGCTGCTCCACGAATTCAATAGGAGCAACACGTTACCCTACTTGTGTCACTGAGTTAGCAATAACCCACTGCGTCCTTTCATATCTGCCAACACCTCATTAAAGCCGCTCTGACAGAGAAATTTTGGATAAATTTTGCCTGCTTTCCTCATCCTTTCAGTAGCTAGCACTCTCCACGGCACCTGCTGCGAACAACTGTGGGACCAACCCCAGAAGGAAATCTTAGCTCCAAACAGGTCGCTAGGATTTCATGCTAAATCTCTTTCTGGTCAACCCACTTCCACCTCTAGTTAAACTATAATGCTCCTTACAGTAGAAGGAAAAACACATAACAGGTCCGACTGATGGTTCTAACATGGATGTAAACAGCATGCAGTGTGAAAATAGACAATTTTGATACAATTTTGTTTCTTTTCCATTTTGTGGGAATTGTTTTTACAAATACTATCTATTTCTTTCCTAGCCCAGAAGGGTACATGGAAAGCTTTAAGCAAACTAGGAAACCAACGTAAATAAAAACTGTTCATATTAATCAAAAAGATATGATTAGCTGGAAGTGCTAAAAACCAAACCAGAATCCCTCTGAACTTCTAAGCCACATTCTTCACGTAATATTACTCATCAGGCTTTCAAGCACTATAATCGTATCACTGTATTTTTGCCCGACAGGCTGTTTTTTTATCCCAAGCTTATGTTCAACAGATGTTATCCCTGATCCTGCAAAAAACTTCCTGGGCAGACCACTTACTCTTGGAAGTCCCTCCTGGCTGTGAATAAGGTTATTGAGTAAAACACATTACTCCACTGGCCTTTGCTTGTTTACTAAACAAGCAGATTTACATAAACTCCAGATTATTTTAAAACCAACCAGAAAGTCACCCTAAAATTAACACTTTGCTGTATCACTGATACCTACAGCTGAGGGCTTAACAGGAACAACAAGTAAAACCAGTGACAAGAAGCCTGCTCCTGCCGAAGCCGATGAAAAAATTCTCACCGACTTCTCCTGCTGCAAACTCAAAGTGTCTACGGCATTTGTTGCTGCTTTGAATTGATGTATCAAAGTTACATGAATTTGCTGGGACACTTCTTCTGAAGTGAAGCTTGAGAAAAAGGATTTATTATTTTTTCCAACCTTATTAAGCGCTGCTTCCCTGCACAGCTGCAGTAAACTTTGGTTGTGTTGCTTCTTACCCGTCTCACAGTAGGGATCGCCGTCTTCTAAGTGGAAGACATTATTGCGGATGGGGTTATGACAGGCCACACACACGAAGCAGGAAACGTGCCAAGTTTGTTTCAARGCATTTATTACTTCCTGTGGGGATTAGAAAAAGTGTTATTAACACATTATTTTGATGTGATGACTAGATTGTGGTGACCATGCCTCCACACTTGATTCGTTTCAAGAATACTTTGTTTCCTACTGCTACTTTGAAAATGGGTTGGGCATGCAGTCTCTGCTGATGTTAAACTTAACGAGGTGCTTTATTTATGGTACATCTCCTTATTCATCATAAGCAACCTTTCATATTTTGGAAGGTTCAATGTAGAGTTGGACAAATTTAACAACTCATTTGTTCACCTTTTCCATTTTAATTAGGATCTCACCCATAATGGTCCCCTGAAATAAGAAAAGCAGCATCTGCGATGTCTCCTCGAGTCTGTGAATAGTTAATCAGAAGACATCACATAGAAAATTATGACTGCTCTGTGTTATTTTGGAAGACCCTATGGTGCCAAATATGACTGAAGAATCATGCTGCCAGAGCCCTGCGTGACCCCAGTTACACAAGAGTCCAGACACATTGCTGTCTGCAATAAAGTGGCGGATGATCAGCTGGCGGGCTCAAATTAGCAGTATTAGTGCCGAGTAGGATAATGCATCTTTCTATCTACACTACCATTGGGAATATTTCAGTACTTCACATCTAGCCAACCAGCATGTTCCCCAGCACTCAGCTTAGTTAAGGAGGATTATTTATTTTTCTTCCTCCCCCGCCTCCAATTTTGTAAAAAGCTGCCAATTAGAAGCATTTTGCTCAAGAAAATTTAGTAATCACAACAGCTACAGAACAGCTTCATGAAAACAGGAGCTGAACTTGGAAGAGCCAAGGAGACTACAGCACCTTTTCTCAAAGAGACTGAAAAGGCTCAACATTAGAAGAGCCAAAAACATTCTGTATGTGGTGGGAGCTGAAAAGGTATGTCAAAGTACGTTTGGAGGAATGCAGACTGGGCCAGATAAAAGGGAATTTCATTACAGAGAAGCACTGAACAGTGTGGTTACTGTTCCCACTGAAAACCAGGCCACTTGCTGGTCACTTACCCCAAGTATCTTCCTTTGGCACTTTGAACACTCAGGGGCGAAGAACTTCTCATAGCAGACCTCGCAATACAGGGCCCCTTTCTCTTCCACAAATCCAATGTAAGCCATGGAGGTTTTGCAATGAGCACAATTAAACTCCTCTGGATGCCACGACTTTCCCAAAGCCACCAAGAAGGGTCCTCTGGTTAGAAAGAAAAGATTTTGTCAGCAAATGCCCCTGGGTTGGCCTCTGCAAAAGCTGTTAATAGGCTTAACCTGCGATACCTCTGTGCTATTATTACACCATTCACAAACTTACACTGCTCCATCCCTCTTTCCTCCTATGGGCTCTAAGAAAGCGTCAAGTGTTGACTAGATCTATTCCCATTGAACTACCTCCCAGAAACACCTGACCACAATAAATACTAATTCTCTTTGCTTCACTGCATTTCAGAAATCTTATTTTAGAACTACATTAAATACAGTGCCAAAGTGGCTGCTAGGGAAAAGAAGAAGGATGTTCCCTATGTTCCCAACTATTTCCATCTATTGCTAAGAGATATTTGACTCAGTGATACGATCAGCTCTCTTTCAGCGTGCATTTGTATCGAGGCCACAAATGTTGAAGTAGACTTGACTCCATTAAGAGCTGATAACACCAGTTTCTGGCGAGACAAAAATTCAATCACTRTCCTTATCCAACAAGTTTGTTACAGGATAACCCATCCGAGTTGTTGGGGGGTTTTTTTGTTGGTTTGTTTGGGCTTTTTTTCCCCCTACAGAAGTTAGTTAAAATACGACCATTTTCTCCAAATACAGAGCCTCCTCTACTATTTTCAAACACAAAATAATGATGCTTTTATAGCATTTGTCTGGCTAATGCAACAAGGTTAATAGACAAGATGAAATTGTCCATTTCTCAGACAACAAAAACTTCTCAGTTTGTAACTCACAAATCCCAGGCATATGCCATTGTATCTGTATTCATTTGGAAACATATTCAGCATGCCAATTTCTTTAACGAACTTATTTACTTTAATGAGGTGCATCCTAGGTCCCACCAACACTCAACCTTCCAGAATTTAGGTTTCAAGTGAACTTTATGGTTCAAGTTCATCTCCCTCACCAGATTCCCTTTTTTTGCAATACCAATAGAGATGCCATTCTTTCAGTAATGCATCATGTTTTTGTGATCTAATATTTCACTGCAAAAAAAGTGTAAGGTACTAATATCACCACCCTGTTACTAAACATTTTTTTTGAAATCAAGTATGCTACAAGAACATTTTTGTGTAAGATAAGACTCTCATATGAACAAAGCAACAGCAATAGAGAAGAAAAAAACCTTAAAATTTGTTTCCAGGGTTATACTGACTGTAAGATGGCAATATAAGCAGGCAGAGGACAGAGGGCAACTTCATTGAGAGTAGGGGGTAATTAATTTCATTCTCTTCTACATTTTCTCTGGAGATGCTATGTATTTTCAACAGGATGAGAAGTCAAAAATAAGGGACTCAAACGGATTTAGGACAACTCACACACCTTCTGCGATGATGAACATATTTAATCTGCAACAGTTTCTTCTATTTACCTCTGATTATTGGAAAGAAAGCAGTGAAAAAGGGCTCCTGGAGAGCAGCTTGTAGCCCTTTAAGAGGGAGCCGGGGCCGAGTGCAGATCTCTGGCCCCCCGCTCCCAGCGGATGCCTGMGCAGTGCAAACACTGACCTAACCCAATACCCTCCCGTTGCCCTACAAGCACCTTTTTACATCAATGCCCTTTCAGTTATGTAGTGATCAAACAATACAAGCCCTTATGTACAACAAAGTGCTCTCAGTGCTCCGTGTCAGCACAGGCTAATTTAACAGATTCATTAACACAGGGCTGACACCGAAGAGGGTCTCCCGGCTCCAGGTAGGATTGAGTTTCTGGCCATCTGCACTGAAACGATAGGCTCGGTTAGCTCTGCAATGGAAAGAAAGTGCACTAGCGATGGGAGGGGAAGGAATTTTTACAACATCTGCTGCATTTAGCTCTCCAGAGTTTACAGCTCTGACATGTTGAGGTTAGCCATTCAGGACAGCGCGCAGGAACCCAGACGGATGGGGAACAGCCCGAGAGTGCATCTATGGAGTTTCTTTCTCAAAGTCCCCAGACAGCTGTGGCCGTGCCCTGCACAATGTCTCCGAGGTGTTCCATTAGTGGGCTGGCTCCCTGCGCACACATGTCCAGAAGAACACTTTCTAAATACAATTTTACTTTTAATCAGGCTGTAGTTTAAACATGTCAAGCTGACGCTGCAGCTTAATGATACCAGCGACTTAAAAGCTGCCCCAAAGCACGTGGAAGAAAGAAAAAAAAAAAATAAACACCTGCCATGTAAAATAGACTAAAACATGATATTCAGAACTTGGAGGTGTTCCTGGTCTCTGCATATTTTTGCGATCGAAATGATAGCTTCCAGTAATGAAAGGTATTTATTTGCTGTATTCATTTGAAAAGGAGTTTAAAGCCCCGATTTGAGTAAGGGGGCCGCATGCCCACGCTCACACAACCTGATGGAAAGTAGCTAGGGCATGAAATGCTAGGAAGATGGCTGCAGATGGCTTCATCCTTCCTTCCCCATTTAAAAACAAAAAACAATAAAAAAATCCCACATGCCTCTGTCAACTAGAACATAGTTCTAAAGGTGGTGCTAAAAACCCATGTTCCTTCCATCCAAAGATATGGGATGATCCAACTGGCAACAGCTGGCTATGAATGCGCCTCTATCCCAGGCTACTTTGACATGCTAAGCATTTCTGAACAAATTTCTGGCATCACCATCTAGACCACGTGAACCAAACTCACAGATGGATGCAAATAGTTGTAATTTTTTTTTTTTTTTTTAAAGAGATTCTGATGTATTTACAACAGTATTTACAGAATCTTATGCCCCAAAGGACCACCAGGTACATAAATTTGGTAGCCACCTAAAACATCTGGGTCCTGCATGTAGCAAAGATATGGGGCAAATTGGAAGAAGTAAATAACGTACAGGGAGTATAAGCATAATTTCACTATCTTTACACTTGTAACTAAATATAACTTCATCAATATGGTCATGATGTATTAGTATGCTGATAATCTAGCTTCTCATGTGACTTTTATTATGATAGCAAGCCAGAACTGAAATTTGGTGGTAGAGAGATCAAAAGGACTTCCACATCTGCCAAGTAGGCTAATCACTTTACAGTTAACCATACAGCAGTCTACACTCTGGGAAGTTTCTTTTTCTCCTTACTTGAAAATGCCATGATATATAATTTCTGTATAGGAGATGCTGAAGGGAAGCACCGTTTGTACTTTCGCCTTTGTGCCTTTAAAATAATTAAGCTGTAAGAAAAGGTGACAAAACTAAATCATCATTCACAAGCGGACACACCAAAGAGTACATTCTGAATGGAGATCCAGGGAAAACATGTGGACTTCAAAGGGAGAGCCAACTCTGCGCTGTGGCACCCAGTGAGACTGCCCAGGAACCAGAASTCTTCATCAGAAAAAGTCAGAAGTTTGTCAGACCGTCACAGCAAGTGGATCATGGGAAATCTAATTTGCCTCTAATTTGCCTCCAACTTTGATTCTTTCAGACATGGAAGGAAAAGCTTACTTAATGAAGCTTCGAAAAAAACTGGAATCTTCAGACAATCACAGTATGAATAATTAAAGATATATTTAAAAGTTATAAGATGTCTCTAAGAATGGTTTTGGCTCAACCAGCCATGGTTATTCTATGCCTGAGTGTAAAGTAACCAACTCCACAATGTATTTTGGCTTCAAAACAGATGTACAATGCAATGTCAATTGATCCTCCTCCTACCTTTTCACAGGTAACGCTATCACTAAGGGCATGAACTGTAATTATGCTAAAACATGAATTCAGAATGCCATTGCAATCTTTCAAAGCCACTGTATGCTGTGAACACAAGGCATATTTGGCATTGATTAACGCACATCAACTCATCCTCAAATGAAACAATGCTTCCTTTTAATAATTGAGGTGGCATTTAACATATGAAGAAATATAGGGATTTAAATACCACCAGCAAATTACAAAGAAGTTAGAGGTGGGTATCAGTTACTATTCATGAATAGGTGTCACTTACAATAGGTGATAATGGCCTAAGTGCTGTCAAGTAGGGCTCCACAGTTTCTCCTCATGCAGCCACTAAGGAGCAAAGGTTGCTCCACGGACCAATACACTCCCCTACTTACCGGGAGGCAGCTCATCTCCTTTTTAATGGTGATCAAAGCAGGGAGAAGCAGCAAGTGATTTAAGGGCCGAGAGGAGAGGTTGGCGGCTCAGGAGTGATCTACAGACTGTGCTGTGAGACCCCACGGCACAGAGCATCAGTGAACCCTGCYGAACCACAGGTGCCTTAAAAGGCGCTGAAGCTTCTTGCATGAAAGGTGCAGCATATAGTGGATTTGCTATGTTTGTATTCATTTTTAAACTGCAATGATGGTAACAGAAAGGAAGGTGCATGGTCGCTTGCGTATTATTTACTAGACACAAATCCAAAGCTCTCCGCTGCCCAGGAAACAAAAAAAGTCAGAATACTAAAGACAGACATGGTGATTATATGGGCCAAACTGTTCAACAAATCAGATGAATCTCATCTAAAAAGTGCATAGACCTTTTTAATATTAATCTTCCATTTTGCCGTGAAGCAAAATAYCTGGATTAGAAAAGATGTACACCTATGCTGGGAATTTGTATAAGTTTTTTCTATTGCTTCAAGGGGATTCAGAGCATATGTTTTTATTTGCTTGACGTATACAATGGAAGTAGGAAAAACATCAGAGCAACAAACAAACAAACATCCAAAACATCAGAGATCAGTTAGCAAAAAGTCCTCTAAAATTAACCTGATGTTAACTGAATCGGTAGTGAACTATCAGAATGGAAATCTAATGGAAGTAAGCAAGCTGAACTCAATTCATCCCTAGAGATCAAGTGACTTGAGTTAGCTGCATCTTCTGATGCACAATCCAAGCCAGGGCTCAAGAGGCTGTAAAATGCCAAAGTAGAAAAGCTGATTTTCTATTATTCTGAATTAAATTTATACAGCTTGTAGAGCTCCTCATTTTTCAGAACTCACTTTTCTAACCAAACAAGTCCCTTTCTTTAACCATGGTGAAACATAGTGCAGGCTCTCCTATTTTGTTCTCTGAAAACATGGGACATAGATGAATAAAAAGAAATATTACAATGCATTACTTTCCCCTTGTAACTCAACAACGCAGATAACTGAACAAGCAAGAAAACATTTTAAAAGAATACATTTCTTCCAATAATCCCAGGAAATCTCTATTTTAGGGAAGAAATAAAATGCAAGGTAGATGAAAATCAGAACGATTTGCACATTGACACGAAAAGTGATTACAGTTCCCTGGATGAGACAATCATGACTAATTGTCAGAAATCACTGACTGAACAATGCAACCCAGATTCAATTCTTCCTCCATATGAAATTCTGGCTAAYGATAGGATATCTTAGGAGCTCAGCAGAATTTATTTAACTTAATCTCATTTGGCAAACTCATTTTTGTGTTGCTTTATCTTTTATACCCATGTCATACAAGTCAAAGACACTAGCTATCATAATACCCAAAGGCCAGAGAGCCCATCAAAGAGCTTGAAATCTAACATTGCAGGAAATTATTATTAATCCAGTCCTAGCAATTGTTAAGCCTCTATGCCTTGCTTTTCTTATATGGATGGAGCCTGCTATTTTTCTTCTTCTCAATTAGAAATTCTGGTTTATAAATCAACATTTGTGACAAGTTAGTCTTTATAAGACTGCACTCTCTCATTGGTTTCCACTTTGCTAATCTTCTCAATTTTATTGGAATGGGTGTGTAAGTGAAAACTAACTTGCTTACTTTTTTTTTGGTTTTACTTTTGCTCTACTCCACCCAGCTTTCCGGTTCTCTGTAAAACAGGTTGTAGGGCTGTGACTGTTAGAAGTTCACAATGTTTTCCTCCATCACTACTCTCATTCTCAGTTTTGTTAGATAAACCATGCATGAAACAGTGTTCTGCATTATTGAAATGGAGCCTTAAAACACTTGTGACTAAGGAATCAAAAACCACAAAAGCAAAACAAAGCCTTGCTGTCAGAGAGCCCGCAGGATGAATAGATACAAACCTAATGACTTGATTACAGTGCGCACACATGGGAGTACGCTTTCCTGCAGGAATATGCTCTGCCCTCTGAACCAACGTGTCTCGCTCATTAAGCTGAGGTGCTGTCGCAAATTTTTCACTCGGGTCAGTTGTTCCAGGTGGTTTAATACTGTTTGATGTCCATCCACTGGCAGGAGCTGGAGAAAAAGTGCCAAAAGCATTTAGAAGACCATCCTTTCAGTACCAAGTAAATTATTTTGAAATACAAGCAACCAGCAACATTTGCCTACCATCTTTGTCCAGTGTATACCTGCCTACTTAAAGGAACAAATTAAAAAGCAGTTATTTTCCCCTCCTCCCCCACCAAGTAAGTCCTACCTACTTTATGAAATGTCTGTGAAGTAACACAGAATGGGTTTGGCTAACTTGTAGAAGTAGTAGATAAATTTCAACATACTGAAGAAGTTAGGCGAAAGAATATACAACCTGTGAAGGCATTATTTTGCTTTAGATAGAAAAGCTGAAGCCAAAAATATCAGTGTATGAACAGAGCCAGGAGAATATGACACATCTACTCAAAACATTTTACGTGAGTGCAATAGGTCATACATCATTACTAACAGATTAAACAAGGGTACGCATTCAATACAACACGTACAGGAACTTAAAATACAGTACTGTATGAGGAAAACATATTTCTAAATCAAATTTAAGCACTATTAAGCACTAGTCTAGATCACTAGATACTGCCAATCTGAAGCACTCCAAAGGCCACATTCACATCCTCTTTATAAAAGTTATGACACTGAAATAAAAACCTGACGCTTTCAGAGATGTATACATCCACACATTCCCATTTCTGCTCAGGTTTTTAGAGTCGTAGAATAGATGTAAGCTTTTACAGAGTACGAAAAATGCATTTACAAAAATGAAAGGCACAGATGATACTGTTGCCAAGGGTAATGAAGAAACAAACAGTCCTCTGCTTTTCTTTCTCCTCTATTGATATATGTACCTTGGTAACGTACAAGCTACAGCAACACGAGTTTATGGGAGCAGTTATTCCTGTCAAGTGGAGAATTCTTTTTCTTTTTCAAGTATGCGAAAACCCCCCACATTTCGATAGCCTTTTGTTTGTAACCACAGGCAAGAGAAACCATGAGTGTTTACTCGGTGTCCTGGCTTTAGTGCAGCTGTACTAAACCTTGTAAATCAAAAAGTGAAATTGAGATCCGAGTGGAAACTCAGAGAGAAACAACCAAGCCATGACAGAGATGTCAGACAGTGCAGGATGATGCTTCTGTTGCAATGATGCAGCTCTCCAACACAAGGTCAGGGCATCGGTATGTAGCTCTGCAAAAAAACTAGTTTGTGGAGCTGTTAATCTTTGTGCTAGTCTTCCTCTCCCATCTTTCATATCATCTTCCAGGGAAAAGATGAATAATTGTTATCTCCCTTAATGTAATGCTGATCAGCCTCCACCCCACAGAAAAGTTACAAATACCTTTCAGGTAAAACAGTGCATTCCCTGCTCAAATGGAAGTGGCATACTAACTCACAGAGAAGATAAATTTAAGCGACAGTGAATACACAGAAAATTCAACAGAAATGCCAATCCCTTGCTATTTACAGAAGTAAGATAGCCACACACTACACAATTTAATCAAAACAATACTTTAGTTAACAACCCTGCCCCCCGCCACGCGTATTTGTAGGCTAAGGCAACACAGCTGGAAGAGAAATCCTTTTTAACACCAATACTTTTGTACTATAATTATGCTTGGTGTTAATCCACTGATATGGGCTCAATACCTACTTTTGCTTACTCTTTCTCTGTATGAAGAAGCAATATAGTCATACATCTTTTTTTGTCTGACTGGCTGGTTCATCAAGTTTTCTCGAATCAGGTAATTTCAAGACCAACATATTTTTGGATCCTTTTCAGTATCTGAAGTAGCAAAAAGTATACCAGGTCATTGGGGGTTTTTTGTTGTGTTTTTGTTGGTTG
>JAYKAV010003153.1:81681-120634 GCA_035582835.1 Phoebastria nigripes | reverse complement strand
TCTATGCAATACTCTGGCACCCTGCTCAAATAAAACCTACAAATGCCGAATACATAACCACTCTAATGTTTTTGTCTTTTTTTTTTTTTTTTTTTAAATTAACATCTACTTCAGAAAAGATAACTTGGAAAACACATGTCTGTTGATATTCCCACCCCTGAAATAGCATGGAATATGCTCTGTTGAATTTACAGTCACATGGGAAGCACCAAGTTGAAACTGTGAGGGGGGTGTGTGTGTGTATATATATATATTTGATTGGTATATATGCTTTTAATAGATGTCAGAGACATCTGATTTTGCTTGTTTGTGAAACCAATTACGTCTGTGAGGCTACTTACAAAGGGCTACTGGTTTACTAGAACTACTAAAGCTGTTTTTCTTCTCCTCTTTTCTAAACAAACTGGCCTGCACTCAAGACACACAAATAGCCATTTGAAGGCTGGTTTTTTTACACCCACGGTGAAGTATATTTTCCTGAGCTATCCAAAGGTCTTTAAGCGAACAAGAAAAAGCCTCACTGAAAGTTACCTGCTTGGTTTGCAGGCTGCCAGCCCGAGTACTTGGCAGCACCCGGGGGTCCTGTTGGCTTGAGGGCTGCAGCAGATGTGGTGCTGGTGGGAGCAGGTCTCACGTCGGCGTTTTCTTGGCGGGCGGGCATGCTCCTCGCCGAGGCGGCAGTAAAAGCAGCGGGCTGGGTAGCCTCCAGGGAATCACTGTTCAGAAACGAGGGAGGAAAAAATAAAATGCATTTCTTGCTAGAACAAGAGCATTTGGTGAAACGGAGATGTGGAGCGACATCCCTGCACCCTGGTGCAACAGAGCAGCACCCACTACTCTGTCATCACTGACACTGGGGTGATCACCCCAGGATGATGCTGTGGAAGTTATATTTTCAATCTGTTTTTTAAGAACTGGACACTTGAGTGATTTCTGCCAAAAGCCAATATAGACAACTAAATCCCTTCACAATTTCCATTAAAAATAATTAAGTGTCGGCACGATACAGGTTAAAGCAGAACTCTTACTGTAAATTTGGTACACTCCCAGACTTTTTCAATACTTTTTTTCTCCTTGGAGAGTAGGCAAATACTCATATAGTCAGATTATACTTGTAGATCTTAATAAAAATCATCAATCTAAAATGGACTTAATTATATGCAATTTTCTTCTATGGGCCACTGCTCCCCCAAACGATTAAGTATTTTAAAAGAGCTATAAGTTTCTTTATTCATTAAACAACATGCACAATATTTTATATTGCCTCTTTAGAGCAGTTTACAGCTGCTTTTATATTTTAAGAGTTAGCAGAACTCTTTTAGCTATTTAAAAACATGCATGATGAAAACTGCACTTAATCACAATTCACGTAGAGTGTAAGTAGCCACTAATTACCCTGCCAGCAAGAAAATTTTTCATTTCTCATTTCCAGAGGCTGTTCAAGAATGCAAAAGTTATCATAACAATATTTTTATGCAGTGTAACAGTATTTGTAGAATGGATATTTTCCTTTGGGAAGCTGAAAACAAGTATTTTCATTAAAAATCTTCAAAGTAGAGGAGTAATTGCTAATGAAGGTCATTTGCAAACTAAGAGGATCGCAAAACCAGGAAATGAACTCAACAATGTTGTGAAATACAGCCAAAACAATTCCAAATACGTATTTTGTGCAATCTGGAAGCCCATCAGTTAACACATTAGAAGCCTTGTGTTTTTTCCTCTATTGAAGAAAAAACAAATTTACAGCACACGTGCATCGTGCATATTTCACTGAGGTCGTTCACAGAATTATAGATTGTGCCAAGTTCGTAAAGTAAAAATCCTTGAGCTATTTTTACTTTACAAGTATCACACGCACACAATATTGCCTTGCCCATACAACATGCAAGAACTGGAACGCACCACCAGACCAAAACGTAAGTTCATAACCTTGACTTTTTTGTCTCTAGATTTAGAGGGTTAATAATTGATGTATTTAGAATCTTTTTCTGGGTAAGGGATAAAAAAAGATTCACAGTTTAGAGAATATATCTGAATGCTCAGTTTAATGAGTAACAGCTATTGCATTTGTAGGCTTTTGATAACAGCGGTAGCTGTGCCGAACTGACACTGATGGATTTGCTATATGCAGCGTGCACAAGCCCAGTGAAGCACAAAGCCAGGCCTTGCATTCTGTTACGTTCAAATGTTAAAAGATACTTAAAAACATTTGTATAGGGCAAACAGAGGCATTTAAGGTACACGTTAGACTCCTTAAAGGTTTAGGATACAAGGCTTTTTGACAACAGTTTTTGAGGCAGTGGAGATATACTGCATAAAATCGCTGTTGCAGACTGAAAGAAAAAGGATAGGAAGACATCCTCTGACATTAAGTAGCAGGCTCAGTAGTTGAGGACAAGGTAGTTTAGGACTGGCTTCCACTATGAAAAAAGCATGTGTCTGCAACTTCAGTGTCACAGAAATCTCCTTCTATACTGTTGAGTGCATTTGACACGTAACCCATGAAACCCGTTCCGGGCCACAGCCCCATTACAACTTTAAGAATTCCTCAGAACACTGTTAGTCCTAAAAAAAGAAAGTTTCCTACTTCTCCATCCAAAAGACTCATCACCACTTGTCAAATCACTTTTCAAGTCTAGCACCTCTTTACTGCCTTTGTCTGGAACATATAAATCATATAAATAATCTGTCATAAATAAAATCCTGCTGAGCCAGCCAGCAGCTGTCCTTACACAGAAGAGGCTACTTAACAAGCAAAAATGGATGCAAGACAAGCAAAAAGGGTATCCTTCAGGCAGAAGAAAGATAGAAAAATGTAGAAATGGCTGAGGTGTGCTGCTGGCAAACTGCAGCCTTATAGTAGGTATAGGCGAGGAAGTACATTGACACTAGCCACAAGGCTAGTTGTAATGCCAATTTGTACTTCCACTGTTGCCATTTTCATGGTTTAATGCTGAGGCTTGTGCATGACATGGTATGCTGGTTTTGGCTGGGATAGAGTTAATTTTCTTCATAGTAGCTAGCATGGGGCTATGTTTTGGATCTGGGCTGGAAACAGTGTTGATAACTCAGGGATGTTCTAGCTATTGCTGAGCAGTGCTTACACAGAGTCAAGGCCTTTTCTGCTTCTCACCCCACCCCACCAGCGAGTAGGCTGGGGGTGCACAAGAAGCTGGGAGGGGACACAGYCGGGACAGCTGACCCCAAGTGACCAAAGGGATATTCCACACCATATGACGTCATGCCCAGCATATAGAGCTGGGGGAAGAAAAAGGAAGGGGGGGACGTTCGGAGTGAAGGCGTTTGTCTTCCCAAGTCACCATTACGCATGATGGAGCCCTGCTTTCCTGGAGATGGCTGAACACCTGCCTGCCGATGGGAAGTAGTGAATGAATTCCTTGTTTTGCTTTGCCTGCATGATCRGCTTTTGCTTTCCCTATTAAACTATCATTATCTCAACCCACGAGTTTTCTCACTTTTACCCTTCCGATTCTCTCCCCCATCCCACCGGAGGGGAGTGAGCGAGTGGCTGCGTGGTGCTTAGTTGCCAGTTAAACCACAACACATGGCATGCTAGTTCCTGAAGCAACAGATTATTGGAGACACTTCGGCTTTCATTTAGAAAACGAAAAGACTGGAAAGGTGAATCCTAACGACCCCAAACTAAAAGACAATGATAAACCCAGCTATAAAACCACCTGTGATTTTTGACCACCCCTGGTGGTTTATGTGCCAAGAGCCTATCCTAGACAGAAGCTTCCCAAGGTAAAAGCTTGAAGCCATCACTCTGACAAAGGGGATCATCATGTTGGCCTCAGGGCAAAACTTATGACAGGTCTTGGACACTCTTTGTACTTTGTGCCTGGTTCTTTCAAGCAAGAGTTGAATAAACTCAAGCTGGCACTACAGCCTGTTAATTTAACAGGCAGGCTGCTACTGCAGCTTGGCAAGTCTCTCCACCTACAGTGGGCTGCAGGAAATAGCACATGCACCAGTTTTCCTGAATTACAGCCTCTAATCACACAGTTGCCTGAGAGCGCACGTGCAGCGTTCTCCGTAGAGAGAAAGACAGATCCATCTTTGTCTCACTTTCAAAGAAGTGCTGCACCCTGGAGATGTTCAACCTGTTAAGTGCTAAACTTCTTCAAATTCATGCTTCAAAATTAATTCCTCAACATTTTACTTTATGTTCTTCTACACTGAGAAACACTCGAACTCCAATTGTTTATCCATGTTTATAAATATAGCTATATATCTTTTCAGAAGCACACTTACCTTCTACAAAGTGGCTGTACAATACCCACAATTAGCCCTACTAGTATTTTGTAACTCACTAGGATATTGTACAATGATGACCCAAGATTCGTTACCTAGAAAATACATGGTTTGAAGAGATAAAAATATATACAGATATTCAAGAAAATGAGTAAGTTATGGAAGAGAGCTCCCATCTGCTTTTCAGTGTTGTCACTGGAAAACTGAAGGAGGAATGATAAACCCTACGTATTTACCAAGTTCCACATGAGTAGCTTTCTCAGACTTCCCAGATGACACTCATAGGTCAGGTTCAGGTCAAGCACATTTCGATGTCAAAACACTTGTACTGTTATTAATGACAAGCCTACCTTCTAACTGTAGCTTTAACCTTTTAACTCTGTTTCATAACTCTTAAATGATTCCTCCTCCACCTGATGAATACTTACAGCAAAAATGAAAGTTTTGCATGATGAAAACTAATGCAGCCAAGAGTCACATCCGTTTTAAGAAAGACGATGTTGCTTGCAAGACGTGAATGCTCTGCTGTCAAGCTTTGGGCAAGGGGTTTCAACACAGCAAGAATGAAGGAAGGGTGGAACGTGAGCCTGATTGACTCAAAGTCTCATGTCCTGAAAACCCACAATGTGTTTAATTAATAAGTTATGGGAATATTAATCAAAATAATCCTGGAAGTGGGTTGCAACGGAAACAGATTGYAAAAACAGCCCAAGAAAAAAGTCCAGCAAAGAAGCAAGCCGAAGACATCTCTCTATCTTTGACATATGCAAGCTTGTACATAACACACACTCCTGAATTTCCATGGAGAACAACTCCTACTGCACAGTGCAGCCCTATTCTATCAGAGTAAGGGCATGTATGGAAAAGAAAGAACTTTCTGGGGGGCCAGTCTGAGACCTGGGGACACACACCGGGATCCAGTGCCAGTGTAAACTTTATCCAGAGTTCACAACAGGCTCCTCAGACCTACCCCCTCCTGATCAACAAAAGCACTGTGCAAGCAGGCAAAATAGACTAAAAAGCAAGTAATAATTCCTCTGCTATGCCTCCTCATCTTCATCCCCAAATACCAAACACTATTACACCCTGTTTTTTGGTGGGAGGACAGGGAGAAAAAGACATTTGCCAGATGACTGTCCCATCGCTGAACGTGGTACTGAGAGCTTCTTGGATGCTACAGAGGGGTGATGGGCAAGGAACCTGCCGGGGAGGAAGCAGGCCCAGGTCACACATGAAATGAGCACCAGTTTCTCAGAGACCACTTTGGAATATTTGCATCCATACCACACCCCCTTCCTTCCCAAAATCAGGTGCATCAAGACAAGGCTGAACACATTTCAGATGTGTTCAGATTTCAAATTTTAAGAAATTTGCACTGGAAAATCCTTCGGAATGTATTTAGAGGTTTTGACGTGTCATGTCCCCCCCCCGCCCCCAATCCAAGAGAAGAAAAACACATGGTCTGGCTCCATCCTTCCATGGAAACTCCTATATAATGCTGCCTAGAATTTCTTCACACACACTTTAGAGAAGAGAACTATGTGTCATGTTGTTATTAGCCAAAGGAGAAGCTATGGTCCTAACTGAAAATGAAATACAGCTTGTCATTGTGTAACTTCTAACACCACTAAAATGGTAAAAAGGGCCAGGTCTCTCAGACTTTCCCAAGCAGGTTCAAGAGGTCTGGGTGGACTTTTTCCTCATGCAAGCCCAAGATACCAGGTTATCCATCTGTAAACATCATCACTTGAGCCCCGAGCTCAGTCTGGTACATCAGTATTTTCCTAATAGTTCTCTGGATTATAAATGATATTTTAACTCCCACTTGTTGTCCAGGATGACTGTGTGAGTCAGGAACAAGTCCCCTGTGGTCTGAGAAAGCTTGCTGACAGGAGAGGTCATGTAGTGTCTAAGAGACAGTCTGTAAATGCTTTCTTCAGATGGCTAGGAATTCTGTGAGGTTATTTTCCCTTAAGAACACTAAATCTTTAAAGACAAAAACAAGACAAAAAAAAAAAAAAGAAAAGATGTGAGCAAATCACTCTTCTTGTTTCTGGCACAACCAAGTGGAATATGATAGCCTTGATTCTGCTTTATGGCTTCTAAAACCAAAATAGTTTAACAAAAAAGTAAGACTTCCCTTGCATTACACATTGCTGCCTGTTGGTTGCCTGTTAACCCCAAGAAGGCATCGAGCACGCTGCAGAAACCTGAATAAATGGCTTCGAAAATATATACACTGTGCTTGATATAGCACTGAAGGGAAAAAAAAACCCTGAAATTTTTAATATAAACTTTTTGAAACATTTATATTAAAGAAACTTTGCAACTTCTAAGTAAGGAAAGAACGATTTGTCTGCCCTAAGACCAAGTAAACTGCTACACAGATGCTTCTCCAAAGCTTTACAGCAAGGTACTAGCATAACTGAGATAAAACTTGAATCTCAGAACTCAGTTTCTTGTTTTAAGCTATGTTGTTTAAGTCGTACACATCACATGATGTATTTTGTCCAGTATCAAAATACACGTTAGCTGAAGACATATATATAGGAGACCAGAAAAAGCCACGTATGAGAATGATGACAGAACCCCATGAACGGGGGAAATACATACGCCTTTTTGCAAGGGCTTTCTGGTGTAACAATACAGAAACAGAAGACAAGAAATACTGAGTGCTGACCTTGTTCCCAACCCTACTGCAAACCCATGGTCTCAGTCAGCTTTTTAAAACCTTGTTTACGTTTCATGTTAACCTAGCAGTGTTCCAATAACTTGCAAGAAAGAAGAAAATGCAAAATAAAATAATAAAAAGAAAGAGCAAAGAAAGTCATGTGGGTGGAGGTATTTCCATATCAAGTTACAGTGAGGGCATATGTAACCCTTCCGTAAGCAGTGCTCTACGCAGAAACAATTCAAAGCATCTTTCAGAATAAGTATTCTCGGAGTCAACAGCAGTGTTTATCTCACAAGGCCAGACTATCCTCTTTTCAAGTAATTGTACGTGGCATAGTGTCAGGTTGATAAATTAAAAGCCATGTCAACACCCATTCTTGCTAGCGTCTCCCAAAATTTCACAGCGTTTTTGCCATGCGATTTAATTTTAGGACAGAGCTCCAATTCTTGGAAATGCAAGATATTAAATACATCATTTCCTTTGCTGCATATATGTAGTTTGTTAAAAAACACAAACCCCCATAAACTTAAGGCTATCTCCGTTGCCATCAGGATGAACACTTAGCTTAGTGAAAGATTGCATGGCTGTTATACCAAAAAAAAAGCCCATTTCTGAGGAGTCTGGTAGGGGAAGAAAATGTGTGGATGTTCAGCACCACTTCAGGCCAGTTAATAACAGATACTAAGTCAGAAAAAGGTCAAGTTTTCTGGCAGCTACCCAGTACAGAGCAGTTTAAGACAGCCAGCTTTTTGGAACAGAGACGGTGATGTGAGAGGGATAAAAGCGAAATATTTCTGGAGCAACCCTACTGCAGAACAAAATCAAAACCCTGCTTTTGTTATAGATACAACCTTCTTGAGTTTTTCCCCAGAGATAATGCAAACATGCCTAAGCTACCTTGGTAAAATAGATTCATTACCTTTTCATGAAAGTTATACAAGATAGAGCCAGAAAACACAAACCCCAAAGTTGTTTAAGCTTATTTACTTGGCTTTCTTGGTTGAGCCAGTTGTTTTTTGAACAAGTTATTCTACTATACAATGTTGTATACTCATCTCTTTAGTTATGGGACATAAGATTTCAGCTCTCCTTCCTTATCARCTATGGTGTTGTGGGATGAAGAGAGCTGCCATTTAAAATAATTTTTCAGCATTACATTTGTGCACATATTACAATATGTCATTAGATGGACAGTAATAATGCAAAGACATTTTAATACCTAGTTTCTCACACTCATTGGGTACGTTTTTCTCAAATCTATTATATTTTTTCTTTTTTTCTGACATAATTGATTGGTTTTGTCTGATCTTTATTGAAGTTAAATGAGAATATGTACTCACTGACAGTAAATGGYAAGTATAATTTCTTGTCTTCTATCTCTTTTTCCTATATGTTTCTCAATCCATACAATAGGGCTGTGCTCCTTTTTTCACTAGGATGAGGCAGTCCAAAGCTTCATTTCTATGGCTCCAGCTACTGGCCACCCCTTCCTCCTTACTAGTGCTGGCAGCTCAGGATGATAATAAAGAAAACAGAAATCATTACCCTGGTATGTTGTATGATAACTTCAGATCAACACCAGTTATTTTGGGAAAAATCCTTCAAAAATGCAATTAATGCATAACGTTCTCAGACTAACAGTACTGTTACATCACATTTCCCAAATTTTAGGTCATATCCTATTTGGGATGTCCCTAACAGCCTGAAAACCATATGCTTCCTGTATGGCCTTATGCCACCGCCTGTACGCAGCAACCTGAACCAGGATAACCTGGCTATTGCAATGGTTTAAGAGAAAATTCATTTTTCACAAGTTTAGAAATAACATTTTTAAAACCCTAATAATCTGTGGATGTTTATTTCAAGCCATTCAACCTGGATCTTGGTATATCTAATACCGATAAGGTCTTTTGGGCAGGCTTATATGGTCCCTGTATTCCCAGTATACCTCCTGGCTCCCCAGCACATCTCTTTCCAGCTCTGCCAGCTGGAAGAGCAAAACAGAGAAAAACCTCCAAAATGGCACTTTAACTATGGTGGGATGAAAGTTCTCCATTGCTTCCTGCCTTTCCCGATGGGCAGTCCCATGTAGTCATAAGGGACAGCAACTGGACAGAACCAGTTTGGGAATCTCAACTTTCAATCAGAAGTTAAGTGTTTGCGTCTCCAAAAATAAACCTTCAAAACGAGGAGAGTTTCTCCCTGCATGGTGAGCAAATGATGGATAAACATAGAGCCAGTTTCAGAGTCAGGAAGGGATTGTTTCCATTCTTGTAACAATCTACCTTCCTTTGCAGCGTATGCCATAAACAACGCACATTAGTGAGTGAAGGAAAAAAGAAGAGGGAAGTCAGGGAATTCATTTTCACTGCCATTATTGGCTCTACTAAAGTATCAGCAAACAAACACCACAGCTAAAGGATAAAGCCTTACTGGCAGCACATCCTGGACTTCACCCGTGGTGCACAGGTATCAGAACTCCTGGAGAGGTTTCCCCTTTGGATGCACACACAAAAAGATTTCCTAATAAGTACCATTCAGTGGCAAAAAGAAAATTAGTATTTAAGGTTGTGTTATATCACTATAATTCTGTCACTATTATTTTTTTCTTTTTGAAGTGGATATGCCACAACGCCAGAAAATATGATGCAACTTAAGATTGTCTGGTGTCRAATAACTACCACTTCCCCTCCCCAAAGTTAGGGCTACTTTAGCTCTTCTAGTGACTGAGGTCACCTTGGAAGCCATGAAACAGGAGGGAAAGATCTAATACTTCTTACTCAACAGAAATTTCTTACATCAAGTGGATCTCAGCTCTACTTATAACTAGGCCTTATCTCTAGAAGGGTTTTACTCTTGTGAAAATGCAAATAAGTGCATGAAAACCCACAAATTATTTCTTTCTTAGCACAACTTAATACATACTGTCCTGTAAAATAACCAAATAGATTTCTGCCTTTGAGGCTGAAGTCCATAACATAAAAGCAGCTTTCCACAGTGTTAATATAGCTGTGGTCAGGAAATGAGAACAAAAAGTCCTGTGCACTGAACAGAATCAGCGCTGGAACAAAGGGCCTAGACAGCAAATAAGTTTTAAAATAGTTTTTTGCTGCACCACATGCCAGTTATTTGAGTTTATACATTAAAAGTGAGCTTTGAAAAATAGCAGCTCTTTGTTCCCGGAGCGCCCTTGCAGCCTAACATGCCGCTTACTTGCTCAAGGAACTGTTGCAAATAATTCACCTGGATAGAGGTTTCAAGCCAGAATATCTTGTTTCTTCTCCAGCTGGCTATTTAGAGTGACGGTGCCTCCCTCAGAGGTTCGCGATGCAACACAAACAGCACCGTGCGTCTCAGAAGGGCACCTGATGCAAGTGTGGAAACCTTTGCTTAGTACGGTGAACTTGCACAAACACCATCGGCAGGACCAGGGTGCAGATTAGTTCTGCAAAGAGGTGAAAACCGGTAGGATTTGGGGTTGGTGACCTCATGCCAAARACCACAACAGGCAGACTGCTTCAAGCGTGCAGACAACAGAAACAGGCTTTGAAGGAGAAGCCAGTTTCTTGCGAGTCCCAGTGCCAACCACACGCCGCACTCGGACAATACCTCTTGCTCTTTTGCAACTCCAGAGCACTTGTGGACTTCCTGGAGGACGTGATGGCCTGCAGAGGAGGCTTAGTGACAGGCGTGATGAGCAGGGCATCCAAGAGCGAGCGGTAGACATTAGGTTCGGAGAGTCTAGCAAGCGTTTAAAAAGATCATGTAAACAAACTAGTTGACCAAACAAAGTTCAAGTTGGCTGGGACCACTGAAAACCCAAAAACCCTTAAGAAAAGCCTGTAAGTTCTGTAGCAGTACGGAGAAACTGAACCAAGAATAACCGATTTAGAAATTATGTCTAAATAAGTGGTCCCCAAAGTGGAGGTCACACACTGCAGCAGGTATGCAAGACAACCCATTGGGGTGTGAGAAGAAATTTTTTTAATTTTATTTTTACCATTAATAAAGTAAAATAGAAAACATTTTTAAAATAGTGTTTATTTCATCTTTTTCTCATCCTTTTTTAATTTCTGTTTTTGTGTATATTTTATAATGCACATAATATATTAGTACATTAGGACATTTATATAATTTAGAAATACATAAAYATACATATATCGGAGATGCATGCTCAAAAATTTTTTACTGATATGGGTGCATGATCAAAAAACTCGAGACCACTGGTTTAAGTAAGCCTTTATAAAAAGCAATGCAATAAAGATTTAGATGCAACTCAGAGAGTTACTGTCTTCAAGCATCCAAAAGTTACTCAAAGATGCAGATTATTCTTTGTCACCCCTGTAACATAATTATTTTTTACAGTTAGTTTACTGAGTGAACTGTAAAATGGATATCATGGGGATCAGAAAGGTAGAACTACTCACCAAGGTTCGGAGCAGCAGTCTGGAGCTAAGCTAAAAATAGGGCATGGGTGCCTTGGACATATTCTAATGACTTGCTCACCACGCTATTGTGAAAGAGCTGATTTTGCAACCCTGTCAGGAACCGATTATTCTTGTGTGAGCTTGAACTTTCTTAAACCAAGCTATAAAATGTTTCTTTTAAAGCTGATGTCTACCTGGCCCGGACAGCAATGGCAGCAGACACGGCAGCGGCAGCCATGCTCTTAATTTTTGATCTCTGCTTGAAAGGAGAAAGAATGGGAAAAGGAGCAGGTCCAAACTTGGGCAGACTTCCCAAAGGATTTTCCAGCAGTACTCTTCTAGCACAGAAGCTTTGAGCCAACGGAGGAGAAAACAGAGAAAGCAGGAAAGATTGACAGAGACACAGTACAATACCGGACTGCATTAACCACTGGAAAGTTATGTGATTGTAGGTTCCCAGTTCACAAATATGTCAGGCACTGTATTAGCCACTTGAATACTAATGTAGAAAACAGCAATTTTGATTTCACCCACAAATAAAACTTTCACCTCATCAAGTCATGATTCAGCATCTATCAGCCCTCAAATTCCCCAGCCCAGACTCGGCCTCGCACCCCCGGGGTCATTCCCACTGAACTCCAGGACATTCCACCTGGATCCATCTAAGTCTCCATGGTGCTGACAGAAAGAGCCCTGAAGATCRTTTAGCTTCTCCTCTTTTTCATAATAAATAATAAACATGGAAAGCTTTGGAATATTTGGTGATGTAACTTCAGTAGGTCTATTTTTAGCCACTTTACCAAATTTGGTGTGCTCCTCACCCCCTTTTCATTTTCTCTACTTATTAACCAGGTTGGGAGGAATGTGAACAGGCAAAAAAAAAAAAAAAAAAAGTGAAAAAACCATACTGGCTCCATAATTTTTTCTACAATGGCGAATCCATAACCCAGGCTCTATTTTAAAATTTCAAGATTATCCACAGAATTGCTGTGCATGTTTTTAAATAATTTCAGAAGTGAACAAAACACTCCAAACACTTACACAACTATACTTTACACCACTTCTCAGATTTAAACACAAAAATGCTGCTGCCTGAAAACCTTGCTTACACCTAGTAGTCTGCTGTAGATATACCTTAAAAGATTTACCTTGTATGACTTACAGATGATTTAGACTGACGGCTTGAGATTTTACTGAAAGAATTTGTTTCGCAAGTAGGCAGAGATGCATCATGCCTGCCCAAAAGCAGCAGGAGAAGAAAAGTCATTAATCAAACACTTATTACACTTCTGGCAATGCTAACTAAAGCTCAGGAGGAGTTCATTTAAGGATTTTTAAAAGCCCTCCTTACCCATAAAAAAAAAAAAAAAAAAAAAGAACAGGTATGGTTTAATATCCCTGATGGTTAATTACTGAGGGAAGCACTTTCTTTCCCCATTGGTAAACACTATACTCTGGATGTCCCGTCACTACAAAAGTTAATGCTTGTATTCTCCTCCAAAAACTTCAGGTTGCTGGACAATTCAAAAATACGTATTTTATAGCAAGGGTGACTAACCTTTGAAAGCCAGGTGAATAAAATGTGTAATATCAAAGAATCRTACATTATGCACACTGTGCTGTGCCTTCCCCCAAAAACCTTCTTCCACACTTTGACACTGTATATTCACCCCCACGTCACCAACTTTTGACAACAAAGTCACCTTCCAACCGAATCTCCTACCCATGACTGGTTTCTCCGCCTCCATCTAAGGGCCACTTTAATTTTTGAATTATTTTTCTAACTTTTGTCTAAAAGCTACTCGAATTTCTAATTGCTATACAAATTTCCAGAGCAGCATGAGGGTCAGGAGACACCTGTAAGCTGCTCCATCTTGATAGCATCATCATAAAAAAAAAAAAATCAGGTGAAACTGTATGTAAAATTATAGTTTCTCATTGTGCCTGTTTAATGCAGCTGGCTCGGATGTACCTGGCAGGAGCGGGCGGCAGCACGAGGGCCATTTCCACAGGTGGGGCTGCAGAAGGCGGCCGCACGGCCACGGGCAGGGGGAGCTCAGAGGTCTGCGTGGCCACAGTGCGCTTCGCGGGGAGAGGAGGAGCTTTATCAGCTGTCAAAAAGCTTGCTGCACCGGGAGCAGGCAACTCCGCAGTTATTTTCCTAGTTGATGTTAGTTTCACAAGTAATTATAACGAGACAACATGTGGAGAAGAAATCTCTCATTTGATTAAAAATACCAAACAGTAATGGACCACTCTTTCCAGCTGGTGTTCTTGCATCTTTCGTAAGAAGAACGAGTAGCACATGAGGGCTTTTTTTTTCTTCCCCAGGAACCAAATACTCATCCCCTAGGAATCAGACCATGCTGAAACTGGTTCTTTGGGGCGTTTTTACAGCTGAAGCTTGAGAGCTTAGAACCAGGCTTGTTTAACCACAAACCCAAACTATTTGGGTAGTTTAAAGTAGTTACTCAAAAAATAGAAAACAAACTTGAACAAGAGCACAACCAGTATATTAGAAACTCTACCTAGCATAAGTAGATGACACTTTAGACACTGTGGCTACTTGGCCGCTGGTATTTAAAACCTGAACAATTGCAGGGGGATGAGGTGCGCACTTGGGCAAGGCTTCCAAAGGGTTCTCAAACAAAAGTTCTCAGAAGTAATAGAAAGCAGAAGGACAAGTAGCATTCACCACAGGAAAGTAGTATTTTCCCCCCATATTTTACTTCCTCTTGCTTGTCACCAAACCAAGACAACCATAAAAGGTCTGACAGTTTTAGTTCGGTCAGTCTGAGATCTCCTCCTCTCCCCAACCTGATGCTCATTTGCCAATCAAATGAGCAACTCCTGTCTCTGCAAATTCCTTTTTGCATGATGACTACAACCAAGGGAAGTTGTTTAGGAAAACTGGTGTAGAAATGTCGAACCTGCCAAAAAGGAGATCTGGCTGAGTTGAGGAGAGTACAGCAGCAGTTACAACAATTCATGACAAAAAGGGGTATGCAGGTATACCCTTTCCTGGAGTTGCCCTCAAGTTCTACAAAACTTCATACAGCATCTTTGTGAAGCTTTATAAATCATAAAAAGGGCCTTGAAGAAGGCGAGGAGAAGGGGAATAAATCACACTGGGTATATGCTCCAAATGGAGAGCAAGCTGACTCCAAATCTGATTCATACATACATACATACATACTCATTGTATTTCCTTTTTTCACTTCCTTTGGCAGTAGCTAGAAAAGGAGTAAGAAATTACTCTCTGAGATTACAATTTCTGCAGAGAATATTCTTGCCTGTCCACTAATCAGAAAGTACACAACAAAAATCAGGATTAATACCTACTATTTAATACTAAGTCTGTATTTATGACTATCAGGAATAATTCCATTAAAAGAAAAAATAAAAGTAGGTCTGTATGACTGTAAAAAGCATGTATATAAAAGAGCAATCTAAAGACTTGCTGGCACTGGATCTGCTCTATATTAGTTACATATTTCTCAGGAAGTGCTAGATTCTGCGGTTTACATGGTCTAAATTTGCCAGGATGACTTTTTAAGATGCTTTTTGCAACTTTCTGGAAAGGCTGTAATTGCTCTTAAATATTTTACTGTTAAACTTATAGGAGGACATTGCATATATGAAATTGAGTAATAATACACTATAAATTACAGCAGTTGACTATATTGCCATATAACTAGTTTAGGCTTTCAATAAAGAACTAAAACTACAATAAAAAAAGCATTACGCTTTATATTATAAAGACTGCCTTATAAGCAGAGAACCTAACTTTAATCCAGTAATCAAATCCAGATCCTTCATACATTTCACAGCAAGCTCTTTCTCCTTCTTGGTGGTTCAGTAGTGGGTGGTACAAATCACAGAGCTTCAGCCAAGAAAAGACGGAGCCCATTAGGAAAATAAAGACCTATGCCAGTCATCAACAACAAATGCAGGGCTTTCATGGCAAAAGCAAGTCTACTGACCTTTGGATGGCCCAATTCTGCGTTACTAGAAGTCTGACATGGCACGCACCAATTGCTCCATATGGATTTCTGATAGCTGCCATTTTATAAAAAAGGGGTTTTGGAGATCAGCTTTGGGTGTACTTCCCACCCGAAAGAGTGTTATAAAAGCAGCGACATCGGCTCAGTAACAAAACATAAACACCAAATATAGCTGCTACACTGATGACCTCTCATTTCAGGAGAGAATCAAGACTACATAGCTTTGTCAAATAATTTATGTTCTCCTTCCCACACTCAATGCTAATCCTTCCTTCTACAGCTCTGCAGAAGCTGCTCAGATTTCTGCCCTTCTTGAGTAGAAAATACTCATCATCTACTTTTTTGACTATCTGTATAAATACTTCGGCTTTCATCCTGAACCACCATGAACGTAGCTGTCCTTTCCAATTTCCTGTGGCTCACTTTAAAGCTGGTCTCTTGCTAGGTTAATTTTGCCAAATAATAAACTTAGAGCCATAGGTCTTGAGTGAGAGTAGATTTAGACTTCCTCTCCCTGGATACAGATCCAGAGCTGGGATTTAGAAAGAACTCCTTGGTACTCAGAACACAGTACTTGTAGCAGTATCTCCAAGGCATCTACAGCTCAGTAGGTGTAATCATACTAGAGTTTCATTGGTAGATGTGAAAATCAACTATTAAGTAATACTTTTCCCCCTGCCTTTTTCATCCCAGGTTTTCTGCTTAAAAAAAAAAAAAACCACAATGAGTATTGCCATACACCTTTTGTGTGTATTGTTCATCTTTCGTGACTCATAACTACTCACCCCATCTGCTTCCTAGGATTTAAGAGAATGTGCTGCTGAAACCATCACAACCAAATCTTCTTTGGCGCAAACCAGAGGTTACCATGAAGGTACTGGCCTGCTGTCCAAGCAAACCTCTGTCATCACCCACCATCCCTTCCTGACTAATCTCATGTTAGCTCATGAAGGTACCCTCTTCTCCCAGACATCAAAAAATGCCTTCAAAAGACATTGCAACAAAACAAACTTGAAGTATTTTGTTGTGAGGTTTTGCCTCATCTCTCTCAGCTGGTTGAGACTATTGCTTTAAAGGGGACGCTGTCAATCCCAAATCTTAGTATTAGATTTCTAGTTGCAGAAAGCCCACACAGGTATGGGCTATAGTATATTCCTGTATGCTTTTCACAAGGACAAGTCTCTGTCTAGAGGCCTGGCAGCACCAGACACTGTTCATTCAATTCTCATTTTTAAAGGAGCAGCTTTGTTTCGTGTTATAACTTTGTGCTTGTGCACGTGTAATGAACACTGGTTACCTGGAATTAAAAAACACTCCTGCACTATGAAACACAAACCATCAGAAAATGTTATTGACCTTCAGTAATAGCATCATAACCCTCCAAATTACTGTCACTGTCTTACATCCAAAATTACCGTTGCTGTCTAGTACCCATAGATGACCTCCAAAACGTCACCAATCTGCCAAGATAAGTGCCAGTGAAGCTATCCAAGGCCAATGACAGGAAATTTGCCAATCATCTAGTTTTCTTTGATTGCATCATAGCACAGCACAGTGTTATGAATTAAATAATCCACTTTTTCAAAAATTATTTTTCTATTTTTAAAGGCACTTTTATATGTGTTGAAGAAATCTGAATTCACTTTTGAGTTGTTGAGACCACTGAAAAGTTACTCCATCCAGCTGATAGGGTGGACACCCACTGACAACGTACCGACACACACTATTGTGTCTTATTTTAACCGGTATCCATGAGACTGTCCATGAATCTGCTCAGCTTTATTTAATTTCTCTTCTCCTTCCCCCTCCTACCATTTCCAGGAAAATTCCTAGTCATGGTAGATTAATAGAGTTTATTTTAAGTGAACGACAGACAACCCCTTCTCCCCCAAGACAGACAAATCTAGGCTTGAACAACATATAGATAGATCGTTAACTGAATCGAAACCCCCTCTGAATGATTTACCTCCCAGGAGCTGCTGCAGCAATGTGTTCAGAAGGTCTGGGAGAGGGGACACTGCCAGGGGAGGACTCTGCTATCGGCAAAAGAGCGGCTGCAGGTTCTGGTCTAGCACCATTTTCACTCCATTCACCATAATAAAACCAAATGGAGACACCCAAAGAAAGAGTTTTTTAATCCACATTGAAATAGTATGCTGAACAGGAGACACTGTGCATTAAAGTGTTAGTAAATTGGGGGGGGGGGGGGAATCAACCAAACACACCCATGGAGTTTACAGCAAAATACAAATAGGGGGATAAAATCAGGCACAATACACTTAGGAAGTTTCATGCTTATAAACTCAGAAAGCCAAGTAGTATTTTACATTTACAAAGATGGAACACATATTTAGTATTACATTATGTGATGGAAAACTTTTAGGAAATACTGAAGAAGAAACAGACACAAGTGCTACTGGGATTCACGCCCAAAGTTTTATACACTTTTTGCTGCAACTTTTTTAGAGCGCTAGTTTTGTGAAGGTTAGACTATATATTTCTCAATATTTTTTCATATCCCTTCTTTTTTCAGTTGTGATAGGAAAAAAAAAAAATCTAGAAAATATTGTCTTAAAGCCCTCTACCCATCAGACATCTCACTGTAATACACAAAAATAAAAGTAAACTACGAGGTAGAGAGCAATCACAACCACAAGTTTTGAGCAGACTAAATTAGGCACAGGAGTAGGCATTGCTGCCTTTTTTTTTAATGTTAGCATGCAGAATTAAGTATCTCAATAAAGTAGGGAGCCTTAAGTGCTGAAAATTATTGAACAGACTTAGGAATGACCAGGGAGCAGACCTCATAGGTGGTAAAGGTGTGGATGGAAATTCTGGTACAGGTGGCATCTCCAAAGTCTGGGTAGCTATGGAGTTTTTATTCAGATTAACACAGGTGTCCTGGGCTCCTGCTCCATTAGGTAGATCTGCAGGTATGCTTTACAGATATTTATGACATATGGGGGGGGGGAAGGAAATAAATACATGATTTATGACAGGTTGTTTCAGGACTGACCGAGAGTGGGACAAATATTTTCCAGTGGCTATGGATTAGCTAAACTACAGATCTGGAAAATCCAGACACATCTTCACTCAGGACAATGATCTGACTCTACAATTTAAGGCCAAAACCAAATCTGTACCTGGCTGCTCAAAAGGAGATGGTTAAAAGTGAACATCTAAAACATACCTGGAAATAGGGTGCTGCAGAATTAGAACTAATCAGTTAATAAAACCCATAAATAAACTTTACGTAAAGGCTAGACTTTGCCTTTCCAAGCTTTAAGTAACTGGTTTAAGAGTTGCAATTTACACATTTCAGTAAGGGCTTTCTATTTCTATTTCCTGTCCTTCCAGTTGCTGAAAAGAAAAAAATCTATTTTATCTACACAAAAATCCCTAGTGGGTTACAGTTCAGGGATAAACAATAATAAAAAACCCACAGGGCATTTGTCTTGGACAATGCCTGCCTGAAAAGTTGAATATTATTAAATTGGGATATTTATCTGTAGATTACTGATGGAAGAGAAGTTTCTATTTCATTGTTTGTCATATTCATCCTTCTAGGTGATCACTTAAATGTAAGCTTATTCATTTATATCAAAAACCACTCAGAATATTTTTTCAAAGATCAGATGTATGCTTGGAATCTGACATGAGCTAGGGCGTGTTATCCACATGCAAATGGAAAAGCAGTCCATTGTTTTGGAAACAGTAACAAAGTCCAAAATGTAACATCAACAAGTGTTGTGCAACAGCGATATTGGGCGAAGAGATGACATCTTTAAAGCAGTAAATGAAATTTATTTCACACATTCATAAAATATTTTTGGAACTAGTGATTTGTTACTATGAATTTATAGGAAACTAATAATTTTGGTAGCCTTTTTCAAAGTATTCTCATATCCTCAATAGATAGACTCTATGACTATCTATGTTTAATTTTAATCAAAACAGAGGCTTCTATACTTGGAATTATTTAGAGAGGCTTTTTCTTCCATTTCTCACTCAAGCAACTCACCCTTCAAAGGGATAAGAGCTAGTAAGATAGATAAACGTAATGGTAAGTTAAATACCAGTGTGAAGATATTCTCTTTACCTAGGGACATCTCCAAAACATAGAAATACTTGAAGGTCAAACCATTCTGCCCTTATGAAGAAAACTTTACAGAGAGTCTAAGTGATAACCTTTCATAGGTTTTCTTTGCATTGATGTTCTCCGAAACTCCCGTCTTCCTTTCCATTCATAGAAAATTCTTTAAACCCAGAAAAACAATTTTAATACACTACTTCACATTCCTACTTTAATACGCAGTATTCTATCAAATAATTATATTGTGGTGTATGCGCACTCAGTAACACACTTGGGTTTAGTAACAGTACTCACTACCGAGTTACATGATGGCGGGGGGTGGAAAATCAAACTGATTGGCACTTCTCATAAAAACAGTCTTTAGTGAAATTATTAAAGGGAATATTTTCCCCTACTGTCCCTAAGGAGTTAACCCAAAAGGTGTGTAAGGTGTGATATGCCTTGGGCCATCATTACCAGTGCAAATCTAATTGGTACTTTATGCTGTGCATTGTTAGGCATCCACATCAGTGACTGTTAGTGTTAGGTAACTTGGCTATTACCTGAAGTCTCCATTTTCTGTTTGGCTTTTCCTAAAGATAAAATGACAAATACCATAAGCTACTGCTGTACTGTATAGCAGCATAAACCATCTGAAAAGGAAACACAAGCTTAAAATGCTTCCAAAGGTCTCTATCCCTTTCAATTTTCCAAGTTGTGCAATAAAAAACCCAACCCCATCAAGTCTGCAGAAGCATTTGCAGTGGACATCGATCTGTTCACAGGACCAATTCCATCAGAAAAGCRTGTAGGTCAGCTGCACAAACTACATGCCAATTGCAATGATTCTCATTACGCAATTATGAAAGATTGGGCTTTTATATATATGTGCTTTACAATTCACCTTTGAGGTTTGAAACTTCTCTGATTCAATAAGCGCTGCAAAAGCCAAGAGCGAGTTTTACTTAGTAGAATTCTTACTCCTGCAGCCCCACAAAAGGTCAATCATTTTATTGATTTCTGCAAATCTTGTGTCAATTATGACAACAGAAACACATACCCCATTTTTAACATGATAAGGAACTCTACTACTGTGATAGTTTTGTACAATTCAGATTGTTTTTACTACGCAGCAGGGATCTAATTGTTTCTCTTACTATAATCTGTGAAGGTGCAATGAATTTACAGCTCCGTGSATGAGAAGACTATTCAAGGAGTCGGAGAGACTCAAAAGAAAAACAGACAGAGCTAAGATAAAAGCAACTTTTATTAAAATACTCTTCAAGCTTCAGAAAGCATAAATTAATGAATGTGTAGCTACTATAATACATTATTTTACAGGAGAACCATAGGGCCATGAAGCTTTTATAAACACAAGAAAGCCTATGAGCTTCACTCTGTAATAAATAAATACTACCATCTTATCTTGTTCTTGTTAGAGGATGTGTTGAAGCTCTTACAGGTACACAGCAACATTCTGCTCAATTTTTTCTAAGTTTTCCACAATATGAACATATTACTAGTTTAAGCAGCAGAATCTTTATATTGAGCTTGCACGTCGGTTCGCAACATCAGAATTTTCGTTTAAAATTTATTTTTTATTTGCTTAAAAGCAGTCTGTCTTCTTGCTCTACTTTGTAAAACATTTACAACCACTCTAAAATTGACCTGCTGAAAATCTAGCGAAATCCAAGATAATTATCCTGGTAAGTACAACAGTTTGAAATAAGTGCATACAGTCCCTCTTTGTCTTCTTCCCCCAGCCCCAAAATCAAAGTAATACAATTTCTTATTCTTTCGTTCATAATTTTCTGCTTTCTAACAACCTACAGTAACTCAAACTCAGCAATGCAAATGACTCCTTTAAGGCAAAAAAAGAACTGCAATGGCCATCTCCTCCCCCACGTTGGGAGATTCAGTCACCCAAGTTGTTCTGTTTTAAATACGTATTTTTTGTCAACTAGTGATTAGCACAAAGACATTTTCATCTCATTTTTTACACATCAGTAGGAAAGTGTTAGAAAAGTATAGAAAAGGCTAGAATTTCTCTCACAGTAAGGCTAGTGAAATACGTTTTCTTTTTTCTTTTTTTTTTTTTTCCAAAGCAGATGGAAAAGAAGAAAGGAAGGAAGTGTTTGTATTTTGCTTTTGCAACTTGGGTAAATTCACTGGACATTAAGAACACGTGCTGAGACTTCATGGTGCCAGTCACGTAATTTTGTATATTTGGGGCTAAAGACGTGGATGGGAACCTTTTCCCTGTGGAAAGAAGTGATAGAAGAAAAGTAAGAAAGAAAGAAAGAAAGTTTGTCTTAAGCAGTTTCACAAGCGAGCATGCAATCTCCATGCACTATTCCTATCCGCATATTGCCTTCCTCTCTGTCAAAAACTTGGATCCAGTGTTAGGCAAAGTCAGTAGAAAAACTCCCACTGACTGCAAGAACCATTAGATTTAGCCACTGGTTCGTCCTCATTGTGAACAATGCTTATCCCAAAGCAAGGAGACAGCTGACCCTCGTTTACAGTCCAGAACAGTAATACTTTCCAGCTATGCCTTGCAGTCTGATCCACACTCGCAAATCAAAAATGCCTGGTTAGATTTAGGAAAATGAAAACATGTTGACAAGCTGACCTCGTACAGAAAACCAAATCAGTCCAAGATTACGGAAAATCTCAAACTCCTGCACAAACATTAATACTGGACTGCACCAACAGATTTTAAAAAGTCGGTCTATGCAGAAAAAGATCTTGATTTTTACACGCTGAAGTAGAAGGCAAAAAAAGAAGCAGCATTTTAAAAACACCCAGATGTCACACAAACGTACCAAACACTATCCGTTAAGAATTAAGACGTGCAAAGTATTAAAGTAATAAAAATGTAAAACATCAACTCACTTAGTCTTCTTTGCAGCTTCATGTTCCGGTTCTTTCACTGCAAGAAAACAGAAAATTTTTATTTTCTAAGGCACTAAAGGCACTGTACCACCGTACACTGAGATTCTCCCCTGTGCCAATGCATTCACCACAGCAGGAAATTGCAACAAGGCTCGTTAGGACTCCTCGATTCTAAATATGCCCCAATGGAAATGAGGTATGTTTATAAACTTCAAGAGCCCCTTTGCCAGCAGGATTGCTGAAAGGTGGCTCTGCTGGTCTCTGCCCTTTCCCTTGGCCCTCTTTTCACACTGGCATTGAGAAAGGTGAGCTGAGAATGGAAGCTGGGAGGCATTTCTTTTGGACGAACATCCAGTGGGTTTATATCAGGTGATAATCCAAGCATCTGTTTGCAGCCAGGCTGTGACCCATCAAGGTGCTAGAGGACTGCACATGGGATAACGTAAATTCCCAGCCCTGATTTTAAGTTTGGCAAACCTAGTTGCAGTCACTTTCTTATAGTATTTGTCAACATGATTAATTCCTCAGTACTGAATGACACGTTATTTGACGTTCAGGTCTCATATTCTGCCCTTACAAGGATTAATGAAGAGAATCCAAAGATAGACAATGATCCATTAATAGACTAGCGCAACGCAGGACCACAAAACAATCAGGTAAGTGTCTAAGTYCAGAATATTTACCACACATGGACAGTAATCCTTATTTGAGGAGATGTTACCATTGGCTTCTAGAGTAATTCTGCCAGAGAATCGATAGTTGATTTAATCAAATCTGCCCCCGGGGAGGGGGTCCGATTTCCTCACTGCCTTCTTTATTGGAGCACTAACTGTGAAAAGCAGAAGAATGAAATAATCACCTCTACATTAGCTGCCTCAGTCTGAACATGACTGAGCTCAAATCTCCTGATGGCACTTCTGATGGCTTTTACACAACATTACAGATCTCAGCCAATGAATTATAACTGACAGCATAATATGAAATTGAAGTTTTACCATAAAATTATATTTCTGGGAATGACCTTCTCCACATCATCTGTTCCAGTCCACAGTACATGTAATCACACCATAGCATAAGCAGAGGATGGAAACATGACCAGGGAATAAACTGAGGAACTATGGACTTATGCTTCTGAGTGGTTAAATCACTGCAGATCACATACTTTTGTATGACTGTCAAAGATTTTCTACATGCCTGAAAACACCTTTATTTTTCTGGAGCATTAAATTTGAACAGGAATGTCGCCATTTTGGTGATACAGGAGGGGAAAGAAACAACAAATACATATCTGCCAACGTCTTCGGAAGTAGAAATGGAAATTTTAGGATTTATCTAGAATGTATTAATATTCAACTCAATCGGGAATAACGTCCAGTAACGTATATGTCCTGAGCTATTTAGCAATTGCAGGAGTTTTACAAAAATATTTTCCTACTATAGTCTTCTCAAACTTTTTTCTTTTAAAGAGCTCACCAAAATTCTGCCTACTGGATTTATTATCCAAGAGGGAAAATGCAAGAGATGTGACTGAATCCTTTTACTCTTGCCCCCCGCTCCCAGCTTTTAAAAACACCTATCTGTCCAAGGCCATTACTTTTATTTCGCTTACACCAAACTACTCACTATGATCAGTGCCGGTGATTTGGGCAAGGATGCGGAAAGAGCGGGACTGGGTGGTGCCTGTCCGGGGATGCCAGTCTTCAGTGTCTTCGATCAGTCGCTTCTTGCTGGCATCGCTGTGGGTAGGTGTGTGGTAAAACTCTGTATAGGTATCCACAATGTGCTTCCGCGGGGGGCTGTGTCAAGGAGAGGAGAGAGCAGTGAGCGAAAAGCTTCAGAGACCACCTGAGTCGGGGTAGCTACAAAGACATGGACTTTTCACAGCGTTTAAAGGCAGCTTCTGTATTTGGATGTGGATGTGCAGCGGTGAGCTCTACAGGCACACCTGAACACAGATTCAGTTCTCTGAACCAAACACAGCTTTATAATCACTCTAACCTGACTGAAATATTTTTCCTTGTTTCACAGTGGGAACACTTGAAACAGTAAAAGACACTATTATCAAGACATTTACATGTTTAAACCTTTACCGTTTCGGTGGGTTTTTCCTTGGAGATGACAGAGTAAGACAGCAAGAGAAAGGTTTCCCAGCATAAACAGGAAAAGGAGAAAGAGAAAACAAGAAATAAAGTCAGAAAGTTGAAACAGAAGTGCAGCTAATTATTCTATTGAATTAATTTTGCAGGAAAGGGCGCTGAAATCCAATTAATAGTGATATTCTCATTCTACTACCAAAACCGCAGCACAGAACCCCCATACTTAAATTAAACTCACAGCAATTTCCTTACAGGAATAAGAAGGGGATTTGTTTGTTTTGGTAAAGCAGAGTAGTCTACTTAGTTCAGATCAGGTGCCCCAGACAAATTTTCCCCTTCGTTCACAAGAGGCAAAGCACTAACTGTGCACAAGGGCCACCCAATACATGCCAAGACTTTTTCAGGTGGCAAAGCCTGGATCAGAACCAGGCCATCTGAAAGCATAGGTAACGATGTTCTGGAGCATAAACGTGAAGATATTGATGCTTGATACCCTCTCTGAAAGTCAAAGAAGTGGGGAAATTTTCCCCACAGTAGCCTACATGCTGTTATCAATCCCTGTACTAGCAGACTTGCAAGAATACAGGGTTTTAAAACTTTGCTTTCAGTAACTGATATGAAGAACATGTAATGGCACTAATCAGTTTAGGAACAGATAATAGAAGATTATACTATGTATATTACTCCTAAAGTCTACATTCGTTATCCCAAAGCATTAATCTTTAAGACCCTTTAAACATACATTTATTTTTACATCATTTACAGGAGATTAACTGTGCAAAACTAGCTCCTAAGACATAGCAATTCTACAAAAAAATCCCTTTAAAGGTCATTTCCATTTTTGCCACTACATCCCCACTGTATTTTTAATGTCCAAAGTGTTTCTGGTAAGGAAAGGTGGGAAATATGAATGAGAATGATATAAATTATTAATTGTCAACAAGTAAGAATTAGGCCCAGTCAGTGGAATGCATTAGTAAATACTTAAGCTTAAAAGAATGACGTGAAAG
Organism: Phoebastria nigripes; assembly: GCA_035582835.1. Classification (NCBI taxonomy): domain Eukaryota; kingdom Metazoa; phylum Chordata; class Aves; order Procellariiformes; family Diomedeidae; genus Phoebastria; species Phoebastria nigripes. The sequence goes on along the minus strand of JAYKAV010003153.1, from coordinate 95,181 downwards.
GTATCATATAAAATTATAGCAAAAGATTGACTTTACTGACACACAGTATTAGTGAAGTACACATACCTATCAAGGTTACTAAAAGAGGGAAGGGTACAGAAAAAAAAAAAAGTGGTATTTCCAGGATGGAGTACAAGAAGCACAGAGAAAAATGAAGTAAAGCATCAAAACAGTTAATAGCAAAAATAAAATCTGAAAATTAAAGCAGTAATTAAAGGTGTAGAACTACATGGACATGTAATTATTTACATGCAGTTGACTGCATTCTAGCAACCACCACAGTGAAATAAGCAGTCTTTCACATTTGCTGACAGTGGTATTTTAAACAAAATATCCTGCTGACTTCTCTTGTTGCGGATCCTACTGGTCCCTTTTTTAGGGCTTAAGAGTCTACTGGTAATGACTCATTGAGGCAACAAGGTGGTGCCAGAGACAAAGGAAAATCCAACGAGACAAGGTCTCCCTTAACTCAGCCTTGAAGCAACGGGAGAAAAGACAAGCCAATAAAACCTCAATCGTATTTATCATCCCTAACGTACAAATCACAGTATATGGATGTGACTCTTATTTTTGTTGTATGAATTCAACATCTGGCCCTTCATCCCATAGTCCTCAAACCATTTTTTGCTTTTATACTGTATTTCACCACTCACTAGTATTACTAACACCAAATAGCCATAGGTGCACCAAGAATTTATCAATACACACAAACACCGCACAAATGTTTGGTGGAATAAAAAAAAGCTGCAAAATTTAACGCAGTGAAAAGCAAGATCACGTCATGACCAATGCAGACAAAACCATTTACTACACTCAGAAGTTACTAAGAAAAGCTGAAGCTGTTTTGCAAAATTTAAATATAAAACTCTGTAAGAGCTGTAATTTTGCAAAACAAGAATACATGCTGGTTACGAAAAACAACCATAATTCAACTCCAGTGCTGTTGATACTAACTTTGTCACTGTTGTTATCTGCAAGGGAAAAAAAAGTATTTGATGTGTTAATACATTCTTTGCTTCTTGAAATATTACAGGAGTTTCCAAATCCAAGCTCTGGTAAAGCCATATATCATGTAAGTCAAATTTACAATCATCAAGAGAACCTACAAGGGAAAAATTTAGCCCAGCTGAGCTTAAACTGAGTGAAGTCTGTGGACATCTTACCTGTTTTAAGCAGCAGGCACGTTTTCATGCATGAGTTGGCAAGAAGGTCTTGATAAAAGCATAATTGCACACAGCCTAGTGAAGGCAAATTGCTTTCTTCCTACGCCAGGACTAAACAAGGGAAACAAAACTTCCTTCCCCATCCTGAAGTGAAGGCAAATAGTTTATATCCTGAACGTGGTTTGAGGGGAGCCAGGAGGAAGGGAGGAGATGCTGAGTACGACAAGGTGCATGTCCAAAGAACTGCATTTGCTCAGCAGCGCTATCTATGAACCAGATACAAGTTGCCTTTTTTTTTTTTCTTTTGAGAAAAATGAATAATACAAAACACAGAAGCAGAATGGAATTTATTTCAGGCTGATCAATTATTCCAAACTTCAATGTTTCTGATATTTCATAAATGTCATTGATTCCATTGTAAATGGGGAGATAGTTAAGCATCATTGTAGAAATGTAATTTTTCTAAGTAAAACTAAGCAAGCAGTGTAGCGGCAGACCAACATAATCACTTTAGGGGTTTTTGTTTGCTTGTTTTTATTTTCTACCTTAGGACTGCAAGACAGTTAGACAGCCCAAACACACTATTGTAAGAAAGATGGCAAAATAAAGTAGGTTTTTACAGCTCTAAACATTTTCAAGCTTTCCCAAACTAGATCTGCAAGGTTGGCAGCGAGACAGGGATTTCTTCACCTGTCAGCTGTGATACTCTTCAGTCGGTATTATTCATCGTGTAACCGTAAGGCAGGGCACGTAACAGTGCTCGCCCAGTCATCCTATCTTGATTGTCAAGTGCTTACTCTACGCCTGCAGCACTTCCTTCCAGGAGACTTGATTTTGTTGCTATTGTTCATCTTTTTCAGTACTAATTGCGGCTTTTGAGTACTCCTTACACAGTATTTGCTAAAACAGCATTCCTGGAAAGATAGTCAGTTTGCCAAAGTGTATTCAACAAGTCTACCAGCATTGAGCAAGTCCCTGGGATCTCCCGATTTCATCCCGCTTCTATGCAGCGTGGACTCCTGCCATCAGCTGTTTAAGAAAGGGCTGGAAGTTACCATGACAACAGTGTGATTATAAAATGCATACGGACTGCATTATATGTGTCCACATATGGAAAATATTCGCACTGCAAGGGAATAGGTACCTAAAGAAGTTTTTTCCCCCCATGAGAAGCTCAACTGAAACGGCAACTTATTCTGTATTTTAATTGACGTGGATGTTTACCTTTCTGTAGGGTTCTTCATATACTTTATATATTGAGAGACTATCAGAGGAGAGAGGCACTAGGCCTATTCCTCCAGCCCCTTTCCTTTGAGGGATGGGAAATAGTAACCACAGCTTTTAGGTTTTAAGCACAGGTTTTAAGTTCTTAAGATCAAAGAGAAACCTACAGTTCCCTTCCTGCTCTTTTTATTACTTAATTCAATCTGCCGGACACTGCTGCTGGGCACGGAGGCCAACTGGCATGGGACTGCTCGCGCCCAGCCTCCTCCTCTCCCCACGGCACAGCAGCCGATGGGAACTGGTCCCTGGGGCGCTGCAGCTCCCGAGCCCTGCCCAGGAATTTCTGGGAGAGCCCGAGGTAGCCCCAACCAAACGTGTGCCACCAAAACAGGGCAGCGGTGCAGGTCTGAGTGCCCATGATTGCTGCTGGGCTCAGTTTAATTTACTAATCTAGTGTTTACTAGTCTGGATGCTACACCAGATATAGTATAAGCCTTTTACACAGCCTTACAGTCCCTTAAATGTTAGGTCTCCGATGTCCACTTTAACATAAACAATTGTTTGAATACGAAAATAACTCGAATTCTAAATCTGTGTTGCTTTTTTAGGGTAAAGGTAACATTTAAAGTTGAGGTATTTACATTATAACACTGCAAAAAACCTGCTCAACCCCACCAGCTTCCTTGAATTCATCTTAAAGTTTCTCGTGTGTTGTGCAGAGAAGTAATGTGACATCTGTCCCTTTGCCTCCCTTCTGGCACCTTTCTCCACCGGTCCTGCTGGTGCCACGGTTGCAAGGCAGAGCACCTCATTCCCAGCCACTGCAGCACCCACCGACCCTTCTTGACAGACCGCTCTGCATTTTTGAGTGCCTGCTGCTTTCAGTCACCGTATCAGGAGTCAAAATACACAGTGAGACATGGACATCGAAATTAATACCAGGCTTGTTGTAAGGTCCAGAACACATCGTGATACAACCCATCATGTAAAGCATTTTGTGGTCTGATTCAATTTAGCTGTGACACTCTATAAACTGATACAATGTCACTCCGCAGAAAAATCATCACTGAAAGTCTGGCTTGGCCCTTCAGAGCATCCCTTTTAAGATGMGAGTCCTTCCTCGGAGATTTGCCTCTGAGGATTGAACGACTCCTCCAAGATGTGTTTTACTTAGCCCTTAAACAAGCCCAGCTTTTTTCCTGCGAGGAAAGACCCTCACAGCAAAAAAAAAAATCCCACCTACCCATTTTGCTGTTTACTCTCCCCCTGGTTTTCTCTGAATCCTCGTCGCGGCCCCTCGGCTACATCCTGGGTGCCGTCGCCGGCAGAGGTGCTTGGGGCGGCATTGTGCGCGGCGGGCTGCCGTGGGACATTAACTGCAGGTTTAGCAGCGCTCGGCGCGGGCGACCGCTGCTCAGCGTTAGGCTTGGCGTTAACATGCAGTCCGGGCGCAGCAAACAGGGCCGGGGTGGCAGCCGCAGGGGGCAGGGCCGCCACCTGCGCCGGGGTGAAGGCGGAGGATGGTGATGGGATGGAGGTGACTTTGGAGGTGGTTACGGCTCCAAATGGCCTCGGTGTCTTATTGTAAGCCACGCTCGCCGTGGCAGTGACTTTGGGTGCGACAGCAGAGGCAATGGGCACAGGCTTAACTACTTCTGTAGGTTCTCCCTATGCAAGATGAAAAACAAAAAAAGAAACACACAAAACCACGCCAAACGCATGCACATTCCTCAGCAGGTATTTTCGCTGCTCTCAGGGGAGATAACCCGCCCAGCGTGAAACCAAGAAGCACAGAAGCAAGCTTTACCAAGACTGCAGCCATGAAACGTAGGGAAAAAAAACAGCCATGCGTTTTAGGAAAGGGAACGATCGAAGGACGCACAATCAATATGAAATCCCGCAATGCTAACTCCTCTCATCATATCCAAAACAGACACCCCACAAATCAAATTCAAGACAAACGGAAGACCTGCTCTATTGCAAAACCCAGCGTAACTTGTGGAAAAAAATGAGTGTTTTTCATAAAAATCCACATTCCACCTCTCAAACCCAATTCAAGATATGCACGTTCCCCATACACAAACGGCACGTGTGTGAGTACACACACACTGTATATATTGATCTGTTGATACAGCCCTTAAGAGCAGAACCAGAGCCCTGGAGCTCATTTATTAGAGGCCAGTGCTTCAGGACTCAGCGAGCTTTTCCAGCTGCACTCCACTGATGTGCCCCAATGTCTTCGCATATCCTTGTCAGATCAGAACATTTAAAAAAAATTTTTTTTTTTTTTTTTTTCTTCTTTCTCTCCTGTGAGCTATGTTTTAACATGGTGGTTCCCAAACTGTGGCCTTTCAAATCATGGTCAGCAGAATGGTAATATACTATATGTTATTTATGTCCAATGGAGAGGATTTTCAAGTACAGGCCATTTGTAAGCATTTTCAGGTTTACAAACAGTCTTCTTATCAAAAAGGGGGGTTTGAAACTATTGCTTGAGAACATAACATTAGAAGAACTTCAGAACAAATAATTCCCCAGGACTCTAAGGAAAGCAAGGGGAATTGTTCTCTGAAACGCTAATATTTAGATAATTTTCTTTCAAATACAAAGGAAGATTTCAGTGCCCATTAAAAAAACCAACCAACCAAATGAAAAAAAACCCCACCACCAAAAAACCCTACTACTGTTTCTCTCTTAGGGATAGAGGGAAAACTTCAGCAATATCGTTCCAAAAAAACGTTCCAAGAGTTGGAAGATAACATTTATTCACAGTTTTTTTGTGAATAATCATTTGCCAGGTCTCTCAATTCCTTTTTTTTTTGGGGAGAGGAATCACTCAGATTCAAATGCTGCAATACTCTTAATGTAACACATGGAAATCAAGCATGTTATATTGAAAGAAAAGTATGAATGACAGTGCTTATCAACAACAGGGTTTGACAGATGGGTAACAGTTAGTGCCACATGCTACATTTCTTGGTTGTGATGATGAACATACCTTTGGTACATGAATAAGATCAGGTTTTGGTACAGAAGCCACTCTGGAAGAGGAAAAACATACACATAATCGTAAAAACCAAGTTCTTTAATGTTTAAGCATTTCCCTTTTCCAACTCACCACGTCCACCCACATATACATAAAATATTTCATTTTGTTTCCTCAAAAGGAAACAAGAAGCATTCAAGTTAAACCTACAACATTGTTGTTAATACAAGGAAAAGGCAAAACCAAAGTGGATGAATTTACCCAGATACAACATTAGGAACTCTAGCATCTATCATCAAGTACTGTTTGATTTATAAATTCATAATACCATATCACCAGTTAGGAGACTTCAGCTCCAATTTGCATATTGTTTTCCATCCTTTTATAAGAAACTACGTCACGTAACTCAAAAGCTCTGGTCAGATAAACTGCATTTTAAACAGCACATAACCTTTACTCACGCTTAAAACAGAAAGCTTCCTTTTAGAACAACAACAAAAATCTTTCTGAAGGACTTAGCAACTTAAATAATACAGAAGCTTTTTGCACAGTCTTTGGTCTTCAAAGGTAAGGTTAATGTCACTTGAACTCCACAGTAGATGGCAAAAAAACTTCTTCCAAACAATGGGTGCATTGAAACTACTCTGGATGGTGGGAAGGAAAGGAAGTATCGCAACGGAAAGGATGAAGATAAAGAATTAACAGATTTTGTTATACCTAAAGTGAACTGGCAACATGTTACAGATAAAGGCATCTCACTTGATTGTTTTTTTCAGATTTGCATATACTTATATACACACACAAAATTAAAACAAACAAACAAACAAACACCAAACAACACTACCCCACCCCCCCAAAAAAAACCCAAACAAACAAACAAAAAACAACCCAGCAAAAAATCTGGTACACTAACATTTTGTCTGCAAACATTGCTGCTGATACACTTGAGTCTTTTCCTGCTGTTTCGGTAGAAAAGTGGCTTCCTGCCACATTTCAAAACATTTCTGGCCATATTTGGTAGCTGCTCAGAAAAGCTGGTACCCTTAATGATCCAAGAACCAGCAATCATATCCTGCCCGAAATCACACAACCCCGATTTCCGATGCATCTTCTAAATAGGGTTTTGAAGAACTGAAGCTGGATTCTCATTCCCAAAAGATAATTTGCTGGGGAGGCAAAAAGGTTCATCTAATTGGAGATCAGCTAACAGAGGCTACACACCTCTGTTGTATAAACCAGCTTTTCTATTTCTACCAGGAAAACATGGAGAGCTAGATTTGAATTAGGCACATTTAGTCCATTTAACATTTATTTTCCTTTTTCCCCCTCTTTTTTTTCTTTTTTCCTTTTCTTTTTTTTCCTGTTTTGTTGGGTTTTTTTTCTTTTTACCAATTACATTCAAAATGTTTGCCCCTTCCCTCAAAGCCATTTGGCCCCCAGGGCTCATCAGATTCCAGCAATAGCAATCCTGCTACATGTTCAGTAACTAACTTAGAAAAAGGGAGATGCATATAATCCACATGCTATGCTGACAGAAGAAAAAAAAAGAAAGGGGGGGGGAGGGGAAATCACATGAAAAGATCATCTTCTGCACTTTGCCTTCACCATTTGTGCATCGCTGCTGACACACATTATGTCCACATCAGCAGAGAGAGGGTTTTGTCCACTCTGAGGAACAGGTCTGTTCTCCACTTTCTCACAGAGTGTGCAGCCTATGAGAAGACTGACCTCCAGCCCTCCAAAGCGCTGGGGTGCATCATTAATCACTCCTAATTGCAGAGTTGTCAATTTGCAGCAACAAAGGCAACAAGAAAGAAAAAAAATGCCGACACAGATGGAAACTTTTTTCTTTTTTAAGACCAGAGTTAGAAGGAAACATGCATCTCGCTCCGTATCTTAGGCGTACGTTTTTTAATAAAATAACTTGGAACGTTTTGTGTATTTATTAAGCTGATCTAACAGTAAGAAGTAGAAAGACATTCATTATTCCAGTCAACTACCTTATTTCATGCTTGAGAAAAAAATTTCTCTTTGCTAATGCTGGACCTTGAAGTTCCAGTCTCATAAAAGGAACACACTTAATTTTTTTTTGTTTTTACAAAATAATCAAATTTGAGTTTGCAATGGATGAGATTGCTCTGCATTCATCAATACAGCACTGAGCAAAAATTATTTCAAACCACTATTTCCATATGATCTGAAGACATACTCTTCAAAATTCATCTTCAAAAATATCATACAAACAGAAGAAAAAGAAAAAAAAAGGGTAAAAAAAGGGCTTGATAACTGGAACATTCCCAATGTTCTTTTAACATTGGAGTCAGACAGCACACAACTTTATTTCCCCCAAACATAACAAGGATATAAATTTGTGTCCCAGACATACTTCAAACAGTTTAACTTGGCCTTGTTGACTTTAGACGATAATCAGCCTAGAATCTGTGATTTATCCTGTATCGTATAAAGAAAATGCTCACCCAGCAAACTGAGCCACCAAGATCTGAATGTGAAAAATTCACGGTGGTTAGACAAGACAGTACAAAAGCAAATGCACACTTCAAGCTGAAAAGCAAAACACATCCAACACATACATTTAAGAAAATACTTCCTCCAGGGCTATTTCCCTTAGGATTTTGATAGATATCACCAAATTGCATAGCAAAAAAAATAATTATACTGCAGAATCTTACACATTTTCTCAGCTGTTAGCACTTCACTTGCCACCTAGCAATTAAACACATTAGGATTTCATGCTGGTTTGGTCACGTTGAATGTATGAATAACTGATGATAAAGGCTTTCAAAATGAGGTGACACGCTTGCCCTGTTACTACTTACTAGAAAAGCAGGATGGCTTGAAGCAGGATATTTTCCAAACAATTTAAAACTAGCAGTTCAGTATATTAGTTTATGCAATATTTTCAGTAACATACAAACAAAGCAAAGACATAAAAGCTCGGTATAAATGCTTATTATAAACAACTCGCATGGAAGACCTTGGCAAACAGTTACAGTTTTGAGCTTCATATGAATTATTATAGACAACAAAAATAGAAGCAGCAGCCATCACTTACTGACAGCCTAATACTGAAAATGAAAGTGCACAAAGTTTTTGCACTGGCTTCCACATCAAAGTCGTTTATTCTTTCAGAAAAAAAAAAGATATATTTAGCCTGTGTAAACAGTTCATTTCGACCAAAAATGATCAAATTTGCTCTCTAAACACACCACAAGCCGTTCCTCTCCGATGAATACTTTAATGACATTTAATGCAATTCAAAACATTCCGACTTCCAGTGCAGCCTTATTAGGAAAATGAATTAGTCTGCTCTTCGCTGTGAGCAACATGCCCAGCAAAAACTATTCATTCTTTAAATTCTCCTTTTATTCATTCTCTGACCAAGTATTTCACCCATTAAAAAAAAAAAAGACACAAGCAATATAACAGAATCCTTCCATAATTACTAATATCTGGAAAAAAACATTATTAAAGCTAAAGCTACAGTATTTCACGCTTCTGCAATGATTACAATTTGATATATCATCTCTAAAGATCAATCATCAATGAAAACACTATAATCTCAATAATTACTGTTATGGAATTAAATTCAATGCAAAGCAGGATTTTTTCGCCAACCCTCAGCTGTCCTGTGTGTATAACCACATAATAGAGGCCCAAACCTGCAGCCATTAAATCCTTAAAGCTTCACTGAACCTAAAATGCAAAAGACGCTTCAGATTTGTCTCTCCTCTGAGCTCCATTTCAAGTCCCACCATCCCCAGTCCTTCTTAGTGAAGGGACTGTATTATATTCATAACTTAAAAAGCAGATGCTGAACTCAATGGAAAAATCACAAGAAGGTAACTGTGTTCATGAGCCTYTCTATAAACAAGGGAAGCACGCAATACCAGTATTAATCTAGGTATTGCATTTGGGGTTTTCATATCTCTGTAACTTAAAGGATTGCTTATAAACTCTGGTGTGAGATACAACAAGAAGCTGCAAAACCTTCACTCCTGAAACGACGTCAAGGCTGGAAGATTTTCCGCAAAATTGTATTTGTTGTTCTGAACCGAACCTTTCTAGGAGGAGGAATGAAGGATGGAGGGAAGGAGGAAGGAATTTCCCTTAGGAAGGAATTTTTCCCACCCCTCTCATTTTCAAAACTAACTCCTTCTTCCTAGCTGATCAATCAGGATACAGGTTTGGGCAGCAGATACTACATCCCTGAAGAGCTACTGGTCCCTTCCAACCCAAACTATTGTATGATTCTATGGTCAGATCTTCCTTCCGAAAACCTGATCTTTTAGTGGTTTTGCCATTGTAGTCTGCCGTTCTGTTCATTTGCTTCATTTTTTTATTTCTAGAGAGCAGTCAGTTGACAGGGCAGAAAGCTAAATGCATGCGCTTTTCATAAATTAGCCAACTCATGCAAAAAGATGACAAGCAGAAAATGTTTAACATATATAACAAGCCATGACTTTCACTAGAGGTTATCTGAACAAAAACAAATGCAGATGTAATTTAAAGCACAGAAAAAAGAACAATCCAAATATATTTCTTTTTTCCTTAGACCCAAGCCCTTTCTTTATCACAGACATAATTCATTTCTTACCAACCTTGCTCTGGCTCACAACAATAGAAAAGTAAAAACATTCTTAAGCTTGCTTCTTGTTGCAACTTATACACCATCAGAAATGGCTGCCTTACATACACTAAAACAACATACAACTACGTTTCCCACAGTTTTGTGGAAACACACACACTGCCCCGGGCAACGCCAGTCGGCAAATCAGCGCTTCAGCAATCTTGCCAGGACAAGCACCTGTGGCCTAGAGGCTGCAAGCCTCTGCACATCCCAATGCATGGCAAAGCAGAGGTAGCAAAATTATCACTACTACTCAATGAGAACTGGAATCTGTTGCAGTCATTGCAACTAGGAGATGACTTTTTTTTTCTCCTTAAGAAACACGGCGATGTTTTCAAATCTATACTCTGGTCATCATGCTTGCTAACATACCAACAGATGGCTGTCAACAACATTTTATTTCTTAAGTTATTCTCTTTGCTTTAGTTTATTATGTTAGTTTTCATTTAGTTGAACATACCAGATTATGACAAATATGGGAGTGTTAATTACCATCAAACAATGCAGACTTCAGCACTGACCGCCTGCTTAAGAGAGCAAATAGCAACTTCAAACCAGAGAGAAGATGGGATGCATAATGGCATGTCAGATACTGTACATCTCCAGGAGTCTCAGTATGAACATCTCAATCTGCAAACTAATTCTTACATTAAAAATGCATTATTTCTCCTCTTGTCCTAAAAACACAGGCTCGTGATAATTCAGACGTTAAAATGCAAACAGTGCGAGACACAGTTGTCTCAGCATTAACAAAATATTGAAAAGAGTTTCTGTGGATGCTCCATTTGTATCTGAAATGACAGAAAAGGATCTCTTCAGTCAAATGGGCTATTTTTAAACAGCTTATATCTTTTGGGCTTCATGCCCTTTGATGAGGTATTTTTAATGGAGTATGCTGAGAATATCGGTATTTATTTCTTGACAGAATAGTACTTTGAGATAATACTTAACACCTACCTTAATTATATTTAACCTGGGAATATTAGCTTGCGAGTCACTCTCAACTGATTCTACATTTTCAGTAAGTTTAAAGGGGGAGAATTAATATAATGTGCATGTCAGCATTTTATATTTGGTATATGCTACATAATACCTTTACATCCTCACATTGCACACTACCCCAGCACACTAGATTACAATGATGCACTAGGTCAGGTAAAAGCAAGAAAAATGTTCTTGCTTTACTGGCTATTTGATAGTTGGCCAAATCAAACATAGGTCCCCCCTCTTAAATTTAAATAAGGTTTGGGATTTCATCATTATGTGTTAAAATAAACAGTGCTGACATTTTAGGAGAGAAACAAACTGCCCTCTGCTTTGGTATTCCTACCCACAAAGGATTAGTTGTTTTCAAGACCTCCCAAAGGCAACCACTGCTCATAGTCTCATTCCTGTGGTCTGTGGCAACCCTACCGAATGCATTTGTAAAGAGAGTTTAAGTGCAGGCAGATAATATTTTATTCTATTAAGGCAAAACCAAARACCAAACAAAACGCTAAGGAAAAAATACTGTGGAATTTATCTCACTTACCTTCTGACTGCCAGTGACTTTTAAAAACATACTTCTTGCTCCCATGAAGGCAGAAGGTTTAGAAACCTGGAGAGCCCATGCATATGACCATTACTGGACTAGGGGGCACATCTGTCTGTACCTGCCCATGACTCCCCTGGTCAGAGCCCAAACAGGTAAAGCACCCCAGTACCAAGTATGGCCGGTGCCTTACAATCTGGTATAGCAGATCACTGCCAGTTGTCCTAGAAAAGTTACAGGGCTACAAGTGGTAGCTCAGCATGTCTAAATGATTGAGTTCAGTAGGCAGGAATCCCATCTTGCCACCGCTTGGCTACTCACAAGTGATAGGATAACTAGTGTCTTGTATATAAGACCTCCTTATACATTACCTTCCGTGACGGTGCTCATTTCTGTCAGTTATGCCTTGTTACAAACTGAATTTTTTCTTTTCTTTAGGCTTTCCTAAAGCCGTCTTGCCAAGTAACAATATCCACATAACAGTTAAGTGCAAATAACAAGACAAAACAACTATACCCGGGCTTTTAATAAAGTGGAATTTATACATTTGATTTTCTTTAGAAATGCTTATTAGATACTAATGCTACCACAGCAAGCTACCTTTTAAAAATAGCTAGCCTAATAAAAAGCATAGGTCTAAATGACTCGCAGACCTAGTCAGTCCTCCAAAGCCCTCAAAAAAATGCTCAGCTTCATGCTGACTTCAGTCTGTCATCAAATGTAGTTTATAATTTAGAAGATTCAACACTAAACACTAAATTATTTTTTCCAGTGCTTTCCGCAATGTGGTGACTAATGTTTAAATTGCCTCCTTTGTCTAAAACACAGCCCAAATAAGCTTGAAAGTGCAGTCATATCTATTTTAACTGGAAATTCATGACAAACAGCTCCCCAATCCCCAACATATCCTTATTTGGGATTTTTACTTTTTCCCCCTTAAGTACATGCTTGGGAATGAGTATTTGTATGATTTTTTTTTTTTTTCTCTCAAATGAAGAATCTGGCAATTTAGAGAGCCATTRGATTATTATATTTTACTTATTATGGGAGCTAAGCACATCTCTCCTCTACAAAGCAGCTCACCCATCCATGGCTTCAAGAAAAACCGAGAGAAATGTAGTGGAAAAACAGTTAACCAAATGGGACAAAAACTCCGTTTCCGAGGTGTCAGGCAGCTATAACAAAGAAGAACCATGTCCTTCACCAGGTCACCAGCATGAGAAGCGATGTCACCCACCCAGACCCCAGAAGCCCTGCCCAGGCATCTYTGGCCAAATCCCAGCGGCTCCCTCACACCTCCTGCTTCTCATCGACTTACGATGATATGGGAACAATATGAGCAACCTAAAACTACAACTTCTGAATTTCCATCTGCACTGTTTGGAGCTATACATCATCTCAACTGCATGGACCTGCGGAGAGCCTGCTGCAATTACGTGGCTGTCAGGAAAATTGCTGAGCCTGGGGCTGGTCCAGAAAAGCCAGGGACATGGCAGAACCAATGAAGATACACGAGGCTAAATATATTAACAAGGATGAACTCTGTTGCTTTTAATAGGATACACCATGGTTTTAATTCTTTCCAATTAAGGTCAGGAATACCATTAAGTATTTGTCTGACTCCTGAGCATGACCCACCACCAAACCAGCAAATTTTCTTTCCCATCCAGCCCCTCAGACATCTCATTCCTCCCTCCTACACCACCCCAGCAGTGAGAGGTAAGCATCCACCCTCGGGGCGCACAAGCCCAGGGCCTGGCTGTCAATCTGCCACAAGGACTACCTTGTGCCCTCCCACCACAGGGACACTGCAGCCAGCACGTACCTGCACCAGTCTTCGTTGCAGCAAGTGGGGTGACTCTCACGACTGGAGTGCTGCAATGGATGGCTATAAGCTCTTCAGAAGGGACAGGCGAGGAAGGAGAGGCGGTGGGGTGGCTCTGTATGT
>JAYKAV010003153.1:66797-79841 GCA_035582835.1 Phoebastria nigripes | reverse complement strand
TGCATGAGGTTCAACAAGGCCAAGTGCCGGGTCCTGCACTTTGGCCACAACAACCCCATGCAACGCTACAGGCTGGGGGAAGAGTGGCTGGAAAGCTGCCTGGCAGAAAAGGACCTGGGGGTGCTGGTTGACAGCTGGCTGAACATGAGCCAGCAGTGTGCCCAGRTGGCCAAGAAGGCCAACGGCATCCTGGCTTGTATCAGGAGTAGTGTGGCCAGCAGGAGTAGGGAGGTGATCRTGCCCCTGTACTCGGTGCTGGTGAGGCCGCACCTTGAATACTGTGTTCAGTTTTGGGCCCCTCACTACAAGAAGGACATTGAGGTGCTGGAGCGTGTCCAGAGGAAGGCAACAAAGCTGGTGAAAGGTCTGGAGAGCAAGTCTTAYGAGGAGCAGCTGAGGGAACTGGGACTGTTTAGTCTGGAGAGGAGGAGGCTCAGGGGAGACCTTATCACGCTCTACAACTACCTGAAAGGAGGTTACAGCGAGGTGGGTGTTGGTCTCTTCTGCAAAGCAACTAGCGATAGGACGAGAGGAAATGGCCTCAAGTTGTGCCAGGGGAGGTTTAGATTGGACMTTAGGAAAAACTTCTTTACTGAAAGAGTGGTTAAACATTGGAACAGGCTGCCCAGGGAAGTAGTGGAGTCMCCATCCCTGGAAGTATTTAAAAGACATGTAGATGAGGTGCTTAGAGACATGGTTTAGTGGATATGGTGGTGTTGGGTTGACGGTTGGACTCGATCATCTTAGAGGTCTTTTCCAACCTTAATGATTCTATGATTCTAAGTGTGTTTAGAGGGGCTCCCCACCCCGTCCCCAAAGGGGACATCACTACAGGTAGTAGTGGCTGCRGACAGCAGAGCTGAAACACTATAAACCACATTACAGAATTATTACAAGATCAATTTAATGAACATGCACTTCCCTGAAGAAGTTAACTTCTCCACTACAGGTCCTCACCTTTATTGCCCTTTATCATTTCCGTGTATTGTTCACGTGTTTATATATTCAAGGTCACTGACTTAGCACCATGTATTGCAGGTCTAACGTGTTGAGAGAAGCTATTTAGGTCTCGACATGGCTGTCTAACATAGCTTTAGATATCTAAAAACTGTTCTTTGAAATAAGTATTGTATCCAAAAGACCTCAAGTTAGCCTGGCCAACAGGTCTCACCACACCTTTAAGGGAAAGGGAAGTAAAAGAGCAACTGCCAGAGTATGAGCTGTAGCTGGAAATTATTTTGTTTACTGCAAGAGCTAGGCAAGAAAGATCAAAAAGCAGCAGTGACCTCAAACAGTTAATTCCTGTAGTCAATAAAGTGGACAAGGAACCAATTATACTGGAAACTGTAACACTGATTAAGTAAAGGTGCAGAGTGCTGTAATTCTTCTGTCATTTGCAACAACTGTGAAAGAAGAGAAAAATTAATAATCCCATCTGACTCTGACTGATGCAGATAACTAAAGACTTTTCTCTTCCCACAGTCTCGCTTTACAAAAAGTAGCTTTTACCCTTCTCAGCTCAAAATACTTAGGGGATAAAATTCACAGCACGCTCACAGCATATGAAGCAATTAACTGCTTTTGTGGGCAACTAATCACTGATGCAAAACAGATGCAAAACATCTGATGGTCACAAAACCTGTTGAGATTTTTCACAATGCTGCAAACATTACTTTGGCTATGAGGCAAGACGAAAGTAAGTGAGCAACATTTGACAGGCACAATATGTGTTTTTATTACCTCATGGGGTTTTGTGGTTCTGTGCCACAGACATGACTTTCTACTAACAATACCCTGGAATTTTTCAAAAGCAGTAGTTTTTCAAAAACTGGGTGAAAAAAAGCCCCCAAAACAGTGCAGCTGTGGAATTCAGCTATGAATAGACACTTGACTTTGCAGCTACCGCTTACCTTTCTAYTAGGTGGTGTAATGGATACATACCTAGTTAAACTTGCAGTGGTGGCTCTCAACTTGTATTTATCTTTGTTTCAGACCTCTAGAAAATAATTGTGTATACCTGAAAACTTGCCTGCTTTTCCCAGCATTACCAAAAATCCAATCTTTCTTATGCTGTTACACTTTCATGATACTACCACTACCTTTCAGGAAGACATTTATTTTCCAAACAGCCAATCATTAATTTATTCTCATTCCACTCTTTACTAGAGGAAGGTAGGAAGAGCCCTATTGATGAGTCAGGACACTGCAATTTTGATTCTCAACAGCTGAGAGATGATCTTGCATGGCAGAGGACAGGTTTTATTTAAACAGTGTCTCATTTTTTCCTGTGGGCTGATGCTTAGGAACAGTTTATCTAACAACACTGGTCAGTTCACATATTTACCTTGGGTGTTTTTCTATTCTTTACATCCCACATTCACAGAGGTGCAAAAGTTACTATCTGAAATAGAGAAACTAAACAGTTACCTGCGTAGGTACTAAACACACACTATTTAGCCAGTTCAAGCTAATTTGAACTATTTTCAGCATATGAAGGGCACAGCCCATTTTTAAACCACATAAGCTTCTTTTAATCCATTCAGAGACAACTGTCCCTTGACAGATCATCACATACCCTTTTATAATTAAAGAATGCCTGCAAGTTAGCATCATAAACTGTGCATGTCAGAGAGATGTGTTTTTCAAAGGAAAGCAACAGGTGTGGGGCATATTCTGTATTTGAAAAACAAAAGTGTAAATAGAGACAAGTAACATCACTTGTGGCACGCAGACAATGAGATAATGAGTGTTTATGAAGGAAAAAATGACACAGATTACACAGTGGACTGAGGTAGGATGGAGTTGGGTGTCATTGGGTCAGGTAAGCTGCCTGTACAGTACCAGATTTGGAGCCATAGTAGGGAACCCATAGAGAGACAACACAGTGAAAATTATTCTTTTCCCAGTCTTAACATTGGGATAACAGGAGCAAGATTAAGTCAATTTTCAAAACAAGATTTGAAATAAATGCCATTAAGCATATCATACAATCCAGATGATATCTCAAATACAAACCCCCACATTTTCTGAAAAAGGGGACAAAAGTTTCACTCAAACATATTCACATACTATTCAAATTCACAGGTAAGAAGAGTCGTATTCTAAGAAATTTTTCAACTTTCCAAAATGCAAGCTTTCCCATTTATCTAGAGTTGGCCAGAAGCGCAGGAAGCACCATTGCTCACGCATGACTGCTGAGCGACTGCCAAATCCCAAGGCTACTTCAGGTTCTGGGAAGTAAACCAAGAGTGCTTTAGAAACTTTTTGATCAGAAAACTTTTGGACCTGGGTCAATTGGCTATTATTCAAGCTCGCCGTCTTTCTGGCAGTCTCATTAAACTATTGAATTCAATGGACATTTGACTTAACACTAGCACTGGAGTCTCAAAAGCAGCAGCAAGAAAGTTTTGCCTAACGTTTGCAGAGAGTCATCTTTTCTTGACTTTCTGATACCTTCCTACTAACGCTTTTCTTTACATAACTAATACAGGGAAGAAAAAAAATACTGATCAGTGTCCCAATGCACTACAAAAGTACGGTCATGTCAGCSTCAAGAAGTTTTTAAACAGACTGTTTGTAAATTGGTAACGCAGTCAAAATCAGATTTGTGCTGCTGTATTCCGCAGGAAATTACAGTGCACACAAAGCACATCAGACTTCCAGAGTGAAGCTCCTCACGCAGAAGCGCAGGCTTCCCCTGTATTTCCTAGTTTGAAACCTTGACAGCTTTGCTCTTGGTCTGCTTTGTATGACATAACTTTCTGCAGTTGAATCAGAGGCTGCTGAAGGCTTCCTCTAATAAAAATCCCAAGGGAAGAACAAGACATAGACAGCATGACAACAACGATGACAAGCTGGTTTCCATCATGGTGAAAGAATTTCTTCAACTTTATGTTCCAGTCCTCAAACGTTCACTGGCACAAAACACGCCTCTGCAACAGGCACAGAGTTACATTAGCTGTTTCTACCAATAATTTTTATAGCTACGCACTGGCATGCTAGAAGAGGCTAGAGCACCCCCAGGATTCTTGCCTCCATTTCGCTACTGGTTTGATATGGCATAATGATTAAGTCACCCTCAATTTTCTCATCTTTATCTTTAAGTAATCATCCTACGTTTAATGCTTTTAAATTAAGGTAACAAGTACAAAACAAATACCTCTGGCTATATAAATAAATGTAAAATGAAGCAATTTGTAGGACATTAATTGATAACTTTCTTTTTGTTTTTAACTACCTCTATTGTCTCAGTCATATGACAAATTTGGTGTGCTTTATGCAGGGAGTAACACTATGTATTTCTTAACAAAAATATGCTACCCAAGACACTAAAAAGATTTTGGCAATTAAGAGCTGACGCCTCTCAACCTCAGGCTCAATCGCTTGGGGAGGAGATCTTTGAGTGTTTCATACCCTCATACCACATAAAATCCTGTCCAGTTGCTGGATTAAGTTGCTGGTACACACAACTTGAAGGATCTCATTTTTCCAGTGAATCAAACATTGTAACTTTTTCTGACTGCCCATACAGGCCAGGCTTGCTCTAACTCAGTGACTATAGCTAGCATAAAAACAGCGGGCAAAATCTGGGAAGTAATTTATTACCTGCTAAGAGAGAAGCAATTCTTCTGAGAGAAGAAAAAAATAATAGTTCTTCCATATCTAAACTTATCATTACCTCTTTTAACAAATGCTTCGCAGAGCCTAAATTACTGACTCCATGGAAAAGGGCCAGAGAGTTGTCCTAACACATGGAGACAGACAGCTTATGTTGACACATCAGAGTGCCCTGCCCTTCAATATTCTCACCTACTCCCTTGTAAACTGGCTCAAGATTTGTCCAGGCATTTTTTCCCCTTTAGAGTAATGAGCAGCCAAACACAGTATACAAAAAACAGTAATCAAGCTGAAATAGAGGATTATGTATACGTCTGTAGCAGCACTGTGTATTTTGCAAATACAGCTAAAGCCTGCGAGGTGGTAGCACTGCAACCTGTTAGACATCATACACACAAGCAGTATACAACTTTGTGGCAGCAATATTTGTTTTCAGACACCAAAGGAAAGATCCTCAGGGCAAGGTACTGTTCGTTTGCTGTGCGAGAATGGGGTTGGATTATTCTTTTAAATGGCTGTGAGTCTGCTTATACCTTTCATTCCCTTAACAGAATATAATCAAGGACCGATTTCCTCAAATGAATGCATCCCAAATGATTCTCTGTATCCTCAAAAAAAGCATAGAGATATACCCATGAGTAATATTTGGACCAGACAAATACATGTATTGTGGGGCATGGAGGAGTTTTAACAGCTGCATTGTTCTAATGCAGCTGTTCACAATTACTGGCATGCATTGTGAGGCACTTCTGATTACTGTGTGTTTAATCTATATATAAATGCATTATTTTGCTACTCAAAAGTTTGGCATTTAGATGGTATCTGCAAGGCTTCAAAACTGTAGCCTATCTGTGATGCCCCAGCTGGCTATTTCAAAGTGTGCCAAGAGAATTAAAATGTCACTAAAGATCATACCACTCTGTGAGGTATCTGTGTTATTTTAAGAAGTGAAGATAAACTGTGGCCAACTTCACATTGTTTCCTTAAATTTTTCACTCAATAACTATGGACACTGCTTAAAATAAATGTGCAAGGTCAATGGCACCACAATTTACATGCTAGCTAATGAGCCCTTGAAATTTCAAAAGGGTATTGGATGGGTTACACAGGTCAAACCAGAAATGGGTAGAAAAGTTTCACCTGAGATTGTGAATGGCAAATCGCCACCAGTCATACAGGAGAACCTACATGCTCTTTCAAAGGCATTAGCAAGAAAATCTGCTATTTGACAGTGGAGTTGGGGGGAACATTTAAATTATTTACCTGAAATACAAGAACTCTGATAGCATTGGCTCACTGACTGCAGAAAATATTCGTTACAAACAGTTGCATGCTAATTCGATCCTGCAAATTACTGTTATATGGATGCTCTTTTAGTAAAAGATACTGTGGTGGTAAGCCATGGTGAGGAGGGCAACTCCATAGTCTACTATGGCATAGCAGACTAGAAGGCATTTTTTCAGGGGGAAAGTCAGTCATGGGTCTCAGCTGCTTCCTACAATAGTTTTTAGGTATGCATTTGACGTGGAGCTAGGAAATACGCGACGTGAAACATTGGTCTCCACACTGTAAATTGCACTTCTTGGGCGATCTCTTTAGACAAAGATGAAAAGCTCAACTGTCCAGACATCTTTTCTTAATAACACATTTATGTTAATCAGACGAGGGACCAATATTATTTTTCTTGGGCCCACTGCTATCTCCAAGAGGAAACATCCACGAACAAGAAGAAAAAAATACTTCACTGACCTGTGGAAGCCTTAAGATTTCTGCAGTCTCATGCAAAAATGAGAAATCATTTCTTCACAGTCCTGAAAAATATTCTGTGTTGTTAAACAAAGCTTGGGTCAGGTACCATGGTTTGGAAACCTACAAAGTAGTGCTGGCCACCTTCTAGTCTCTATACATGATATCCCATGATCTTCGTCACTCCAGCAGTGTCCAGTTGCAGTAGCCACATACACAAAGCCTGATTTTTGGAGAGTTCTCACCAAGGCTGATCCTTGCCTACCCAAGCCTTTCCTGCAGGCTTGACCAGCCTCAGAGGTGCAGAGAGTTTGAAATGATTGTGACCACAAGAGCTCCCTAATCCCGCACTGAAACACTTTCACATCTACCATTACATAAATCCAATCATCTCTTGAGTCCTGCCCATTTCTGCCAGTTTTTGCCCATTTCTACCAGTTTTTCCTTTTGCCTCCCTGCCTGATCATTAGCAATCTACAGTGACCTAAAGCAGGGAATAGTATTAGACCATTAATAGCATACACTGTATCTTCATTTCCACATTTTTACCTAAATGGGTAGAAGCGAAGTCTGACAGATCCTCTTTAGGAAGAGCAATTTAAAAAACAACCAACCAACCAACCACAAAAAAACCCACAAAAAAACCCACAAAAAACCCCACTCAGATTGACAGACAGACAAAAAAGGAAAAATGGTGAAAATGTCAAGAGGTAACATAACGATTTGGTGACTCATCATGAGAGGAGTCTTCCACAGTGCTTAAAAAAACCACAAAACCAAACAGCAGGAACATGGTGTGTCATGAGAAGGATCAGATGAATTCTTAGCATTTTTTAAGAATAAAATCATTTGGGCGAATTATACAATGAATAGGGTAATGAAGAGTAAATATCTAATGTTTGCAATTACTCCAGCTCACCCTCACACTTCCTTTTGGCTGCACCCACAGTGTGCAGCTATTCATGATATCTCATCTTAACAAGGAGACATTCTCTAGCGCTAATGTATTGGGGAAATAAAGGGAAAAAAMCCAACTCAGCCAAGAAAAATATCCATGATCAAAATTAAAGGTGTAGCTTTAAAATAAAAATTTGCCATAAAATTACATCCTCAGAAAAAGCCACATAGCAAGCTACAACCTTCTCCATTTCTCTTTTGCAAAGAAAGAAAAGGAAAACAAAAGGAATAGTTTCACAGTGTCCTTTAGTCCSATCTTGATCAAAGATGTGCTGTGTCTGCTAATTACTGGCTTATGGCAGAAACAGTTTGGGTCCAGCCCTGCAAGGTATTGTTTCTCCAGGAAGGCTGCTAAATGCCGCAGGCTCCATTACCTTTAACAGCAGACAAAGTCCTTCTCATTAAGCAAAGAACCCTTTTTTTCTCCACATCAAGAGAAATTCAAAACTTTGTAACTGTATTCCAAAACGCATTTGTTATTTCTAGTATAAAAATAAACAAACACATATAATTTAGGAATCAATCCTCCCCCAAGATAAGTCTACCAGATTATACCACCTTATGATTACTGAAATGTAGTTCTGATTTCTCCAACCTTTTTTTTTTTTTCCCTTTTGAAATGATCAACAGTAACATTGAATTGATATATTATTAGTTTTAGCACTGGCATGCTACCCCCACTCACCTCTATGCATTCGGCATAACAGAATCTGTAAGCAGTATTTGTTCTTTATTTGTGACGACTACATTGTGTGTCACTAAATTACTTAACTTTAACAGCTAATGTAAGTAAGGATCGTTTGCTTCTGTTTAAAGAAAAAAAAAGTGACCTATAGATTTTATTCATTAGTTTAAAATATTAGTTCTGAAATTTATCTGGATCCTAAAAAAACCCCAACCCTAACAGCTTTTCACACAGGTGGCTAGGAAGTGCAGGAAGCAATTTTCACTTACATGAGACTCTAATTCTCTTCTCCCCGTCCCATTTCCTGTCAAAATACCTTCTATATGATAACTGAGAATTAATATTGATTTTTGTCTGATTTTTTTTTTTTTTAATGACAGTATTGTTTACCTGAGTTGTGCTGCAACTTGATTTTGTCCCAACTTCCATGTACGCCCAAGGTATCCGTTCACAGCACTGTGCCACCTTAGTCTAGCAGCCCTGCCATGAGAACTTCAGTCTGCCCTTGCTCCAACTCGCTCAAATTGCGCTACGAGCTTTCTGCTCCAGGGAAGCTCCCTTCAGCCAAGTGTAATAGATACAAAAATTCCACAACCATACTCTCTTTATAAGTTAGTTATTCAACGTTGCTCCTTTGTAGGCAGCTCCAAGAGATGCAACACAAAAACATTAGTTCCAGCATTCACTTAACTATCACATTAATGGGGTGGTCTCTTACGGGTTAACAAGACTTTGTGGAAAATGACTGACTTGTCGAGCCATCACCTTCCTTCCAAAACTTGGAAAGGAGATAACTGGCAACTCTTTTGGCCAAGGGACTCCAAGATCACTATCGACAGCAGGCACACTTATAAATTTCAGTACTTGAGAGGCCTTGAATGGAAAATATTACACATTTTTGTACTTGCAAAAACTGTTATACATTATACTTAGCACAGTACGTGTATTTTAGTGACTCCATGTGTCACTGAAACTTATAGTCTGCTCATGTGGAGTGGCTTTGTATGTAAAGGAAAAATAATCTGTTAGTAATCGAGAAGCATTAGTTATCTCTGAAGTCACTGTGCTCATTAAAACTTTGGCTTCCTAAACTCTGTAACACATTTTAAGAATGTATTCTACATTCCATTTTTCGCATAGAAGCTTAGTAGTTAGAAAGGATACTATATGGTCAATAGGCTAACTACCCTGGGTTTGGTCATTTTCCCTCCAAAAGACATTAAGTGAGCATTAAAAGTCCCCTCTGCCAAGCTCATGTTATTTCCATAATTCATTCCCTTCTGCCAAGATGTTCTCGCTTGTACAGCAGCAGTCATAGCTTAAACGCAAACAACAGACTAGGCAAAAAAAGCAAGCCCCCCAAAACAATTGCCACTCAGAAAACCCGTTTAATCGCCCAATGAAGACTTTATTCCAAACAGAAAGCAACATCAAACACCAGCTTTGAAAGAGTCTCACCTGCTGACATAAATTCTCTATGAAGTTTGTGTGTCTCAGACAATGGCTTATAGTCTCTCAAATTTCACCATTTTTATTTTGGAAGATTTCATGCTCAGCCACACCCACATAAAACTAATGTTTAAAACCTTCAGGGTTTTTTTGTTTGTTTTGTTTTTTTTTAGTAATATTTTAATTGTATCTTGGTAAGAATTAGAAATGTTAGGAAATTAAAGCTTGCCAAAACTGTGGAGAAAAATACTCAGCAGACATAAACTTAAAAGTTGTAAGGCATTAAGAGGAATATTGAAGATCCCAAAATATGAAAGCATACAAATCTGTTGTGAATTTAAGCATAACAGAGATTGAAATCATTTGCAAATTTCATTTTAACAGACAGACTCCGCTCAGCTTACACAGTCCACAAGAATGCTGGAAAAAAGCTAAAGCTTAAACTTGTGCCAATGTTTTACAGAGTATGCACCAAACACTTTGGTAGCATCATGTTCAATTAAACCTGAACCGAGAAAATAAACAAGAATAAGAATCATTTACTCAGTTTATAAGTGCAGTATGTGTCATTAAGTTTTAAAAAAAAAAAAAAAAAAAAAAAAATCCAAGTTCAGTTCTGGTTTAAGCAGGCACAACTCCTCCACTGTAGCTACGTGAGTCCTGTTTTGAGCATCTAAGGCAAGTGAGCAAGCTTGCCCAAATTTTTCAGTGGGCAAATTACTACCCAAAGTGTTCTTGAAGTATCTGTAATAACTTTTTTTTTTTCCTTTCATCCCTATATATTTATTGCTAGTTTTGGTTTTAAACTTTCGTGGATCAGAAGCAAAGGCAACTCTCTGTCATCTTATATTTTGGCAGAAGACAAGACAGTCATTCAACGATATGAACCAGCTCTAACATCTCTGTGCTGAGGATGTGCCACATCATTTTCACTGTTTTTTCCCCCACGTTTGCTATTTCTCTTTTCCTTCTTTGTCTAAGAGTTACACTGTCTTTCCTTAAAAGCCTCCTCATTCTTTGAAACATAATACTCTTCCTGACAATTGTTTTCATCCTGCTCTGCCCTCTCTGCTCTCATCTTTATATCCAGATGCCCAAATTCCCACTTCTCAGAGCTCCCTGAAATTGGCAGCATCAAACACTTCCCTTGTATTGATTAGTTACCTCAGGGTTGGGGAGAGCAAGGATCTGACATCTCCAGCAGCAGCCAGTGGTGTCAGGTCATGCGCAAGACAGAGGAGGATTGTGGAGAAAACACAAAACAAAAGCAGCAGGTTAAAAGGGCATTTCAAAACCTTTATAAAGTTGAGGTAGGGTCTCTTAAACCTCCTTGCTCATCACAGGAAGGAAGGGAAATTTTTCCTTCCAAGCACGTTTTGGGCAGAGGCTTAAACACAGAAGGGCTCCACCAGAAGCGCCACAAGGTCAGGAGGAAAGCATGTCCTCTGGGGGTCTGCCCCAGCTGGGAACCAAAGTCCTTTCAAGACCAGAAATTGCTGCAGCTCCATGAGTGAAAGAATGTGCACACGAGCAACCGCAAAGACAAAATGCAATTTTTTTTTCGTGGTGGGAATAAGGATTCAGCTGTGACTAATCTGAAGTGTCAGGTGAATCCTTGATACTTCCTAGCTCAGGTCTCGAACCACAAAGCTGACAAAGGCTCAGATCTGGTGCAGGCCCTGCCAAAAGTGGAAAAGGTGCATAGAAGTGGATAAAGAAAATTGACAATTTTTTTCCTGCATAACTCACCATGCATTAGGTGAAAGTGGGGATACACTGTGCACAAAGCTGGAGGAAAGTGCAATTAAAAAAAAAAAAAAAATCAATGTGAGAAAATACTTTCCATCTGCACACAGCACAAAGACCTTGATGTTGTCAGTCTGTCTGGGACAAGAGTCATGTTGATAGATATATGAAACAACGCCCGTAAGACCCCAATTTAATTATTGGTTACAAGTGTTTATGATAATCAAACCCACATCTCTTGTGTAAGCACCCAGGTTTTCACCACGCAGGGGTTACAAAGGCATGGTTTACTTCTCACCCCCCCTCCTCTGCTGAATCATCAGATACCAGCCACAACGGGTCTGGATACCAGACTAACAGGTTCACTGATCCAATACACTCCTCTAAGAGAAAGCCATCCCTACAGTTTTTCAATTCTCTTATTATCTTTCAGGCTTAGTGTTCAGACCAGAACACGTCCACTGAAATAGATCCTATTCAGTGTCAGGCCAAAACACGTCCCATCGGAAAATGTGAGGCAGTGGTGGGGATGTAAAAATCAATATATACGCAGCTCTCTGTTATTCAACCACCAGGCAAAGCTGGATTTTAATTCTAATATTGAACTAACAGCAGCACTAAAAGATGAAACTCTCATGTCTATTTTACAGAGCAATGCAACTGTACAGTGTGTTTTGCACCAGAGTATCTATCTCATTTTTTTTTGTCGTAGGAGAGTTCTCTTCGGGAATTGAAACCTGTGCGTACTCCAAAACCTAAATATTATTTAACAGTTCAAAGCAGATTTACATCATCACCAAAATGTAAAAATAAGTACAACAATCAATACTTGCCTACGGGTTCTTAACAACAAGAAAATATTTGGAGGGAGAACACAGACACTTTAGTTCACAAGGAACTAAACACAAATGACTCGTAATAGTCATCCCTGATTTAATGTTCATCATGATACTTCATTTTTCTTAGTATCTTCTGTTGAAGTCCTCAGAGCCTCAATAGCTATCAAGTAAGATCAGATTTGACTGTGTGAACAGTAGATAAAGGTTATCTGTATAAGAAAAAGAGGAAACTTCTAGTTTTAGGAAATAAAACATTAAAGCCAAACCAAGTCTGCTGCAAATCCAGAAATGGAACTAGAAATCATGAATCTAAAACCTACACTTAATCACTGAATCAGTTCTGACAAATAAAATAACACCTGAAATATCAAGATCACTAATGGAAAGCATTTTGCAAGTAATACAGCATCTTAAAAAAAGCTGTAATTAGCTGCTGCACACAGAAGGTAATATTACTAGAGAAACAAAAAAACATTTTGCTACATTATGCTGCAGTGCTTATGGAGTATCGGTGACTGTCACTGTGAATGCCGCGGAAGTCCATTAGAAAACAAGGAAATGCAAGCCAGAATTGCATCAAAGGCCTCCTGGAGAATAATACTCCATGAAGATCACTTCAAATGAAACAAAATATAACACAATCTAAGAATATCACCTGATGGCTTGCTGTAACTTATTAAAAAAAACAAAAACAAAACCAAAACAAAACCCTGTATTCTCCTCTGAGGATTATTTATAAATGGGAGGAAAAGAGTTACCAAAAGAGCTTCCTGAAACACAGCTATAAACCTTTTCCTCAGAATAACTAAAAAGCAGGACTTAACTGGGAAATCACACCAAGAGCAAACAGCATTGCTTGCCTATCAGCCATCAAAATCTGAAGTATTCAATGACTTGATTTCTGCCTTTTTCTGGAAAAAAGGGAAAGAAGAGGGGAGGGAAAGAAGAAAAAATAGAAAAAAGGGAAAGAAGAAAAAAATAGAAAAAAGGGAAAGAAGAAAAAAA